>JBBYHK010000007.1:6742016-6760979 GCA_038382065.1 Adansonia grandidieri | reverse complement strand
TTGGTTAATTTGGTTAATTGTACATTACTTTCTTTTCAGCCATAATATAATTTGCTGGCTGCTTTTAAAATTAGTTTTCTTTTTTTTTGAAAATACTTTTCGTATAAGGAAAAGGTACCTAACATCTTGTAAAGATTTTTGATCTCTAGGGAAAGCTTTTCTACCTAATATAGGTTAGTAATTTTTTATTCCCATGGTAAGTTAAAAAATGAAAGAGCAGAAGAAAATTTTCAGTGCTATTAGAAAAAATGGTAGAGAATAGATTGGTCTTAAGAAGGATTCTTGGACATGGTACTCTCCTTTTATATATATATATATATAAATATATATGTATAAATATATATATATATATATGTATGAAAGTATCTTTAAAGTTATTTTTATTTCAATGGGGGAACCTAAGTTCAAGGATAAGTAAATGAAAGGTGCTTGATGACATAAAGAATTCTAGTGGCAGAAAAAGGTGTAAGATGGGTGATCAAAGTTAAACGACTTGCCTATAAAACTTGGAATAAATTTACAAACACACACACACACACAAAAAATCCTTTTAAGAAATGTATACCAACAAAGAAATTCATGCAAGCAGTAGGTGATGTGTAGACTGCTTTATAATGGGTGAAAAAGAAAGAGGAAGAGAACATAATACAAGCATGGAAAGAAAGAGAATGAAGATTTAAATGCATAAGAGTGTTGATTAAAAAGTTATTTTGGATGTTATTGCAAATTTGCAATAAACTTGGCGGAAATATTTGAAGGAAAAAATTAGGGAAGTACACATATTGGAAACTAAAAGTTGATTTACTTATAAAGGTCTTAGACATTAAGGGGCGGAAAAATAATCTCATGGCATGCTTGGTTTTCATTGATTTTACAGAAGAAATTTGTTTTACTGGGATATTTGAGCTATAAGGAACATGCATGGCTAATACTTTCATAGTGACTAACGGGAGTTTGTTGACTATTTTGTAATATTCGAAGGTTTGCACTAAGTATGAATTTTTAGGGGATTACCTTTCCTTAGAATGGATGGATTTACTAGGCATACTCAAGACACTAAGTTGAAGAATATATTTTATAGAGCGAAAAAAAAAAATGCTAAGCTTGAGTTGTGAAGAGAACTCAAGCTTGATAATGTGCTTAATAATGTTTTTGCTTTTTGCTAATCATATAGTTTTGATGGATAAAATTGGAGCTAAAGTTAATGATAAGCTTGAGTTGTCAGGAGAAATTTGAAGGCAAAAGGTTTTTCATTAAATAGGTTTGGCATGGAGTATAAGGAACAAGGAATACAAGTTTTGCAAAACTAGAAATGGCCATTATAGTCAAAATTGGAGTTACACTTTGCGATTGGGAAAACAACTATTAAATTCAATAGAAAATTTATAGTATAATGATTAAGATTTTTAGTATTTTATTGCATTAAATGAGTGACACCTAATAATAATGTTTATAGCTGAGATCTTACTGCTATAACAAGTGGCAATTAGGTAGGTTGGGTGTGTCACCTAGAGGCTAGTCATTTCAAGTTTTTCTAAGCTAGTGTTATTTCTATTTCAAATCATTTTGGGTTTAGGTTATTTCAAGTTCCTGTCATTTGAGTTAAAGAAAGGAGTCCTCTTTTGTTCAAGTTGACTTTTATAGTCAAATTGAATTAAATTTGGATGGGTCATTTAGATAAAGTAGGATTTAATGAATTGTTAAGTTATTTAAAGTCACATTTTTGTTAACTTGTGGCATATATTGATGGCTTTGGTTTCGTACTTATAGAAGTTAGAATAAACATAGAAACACTAAACATGATGTAGGGCAACTAAAATCTTTCAAGGATAATACTCACAATATTTAATTTGATTAAAATAGTAGATTCAAAGGACTTGTGGTCAAGGATGATACCTAATTGAGATATTGTAATCTTAAGTGAAAGCCATTAGAAGCTCGAATGGTTGATCCCAAAAAAGTCTTGTCAAGAAATACTACAAACCTCCCCAAGTGCTTGGGCTCTAATTGTATCCACAAAAATCAAAAGCTTATACCTTCTCAAAGGTAGGGAAACTATTTTGTTAACAACATGACAAGTTGTCTAAAAGAAAAGCTTCTCTTTTGCTTTTCTTTCTTGTTCGAAACATCCTTGGAGAACTCCTCTTTTAAGGCTTTGTGTATGTGGCTAGGTGTGTAAGAGAAGATGAGTTTGTTTTCTCTCTCGGCCAAATGCCTTGGAGAATAATTCTCCCTCCTATTAAGAGAGTGCAAGAAAACCTTTTCAAGCTTAATTCTTATGCCTTGTACATTATGGGTTGTGACATAACGAGGCTTATTTATACCCTAGGATTTTTAGAAATATTTTGCCTTGATAACGCAACCAAGTTTACCAGACCTATTAATGCATCCTATCATCTTGAGCACATGAGACCCCATTGGGCTACCTTCAAGCATTTTCACTCTAAACAATTTCTTGAAGGTGTCGAACCTTTCATGCTACTTTCCTTCTTGAATAGCCCTATAAGTTTCATCATGATCTTTGTGCATTCATGGTTTCATGCTACGTTTGGAGATCTAGAGCCAAACTAGCTAGCATCACATTTGGTTTGATCAAGATCTTCTTTGAAGATCCGATAGGTTTCTTATTTGTAGCATTTGTTGTTGATACTTAGTGATTGGGTCATGAATGACATATGGCTATTTTTCTTGCTTTAATACAATTTTTAAATGCATAACCAATCAATAAATTAGGGCCAGTAAAGCTTGTTCACATCAAGAATGCTTTGGAATGGTATGTTTGTCATGACAATTTGTATCCCATATAAACCAATGCATACAAGTCATTCAAATTTTAATCATTAAGCCAAGGTTCTAAATCTTAAATGATTATTCTTTTATTTTATCAAAATAAAAGCATCCTATTATTATAACTTTAAATTACTTTTGGAGTTAGTATTCTTTTCATCCCACAATGACCTTCAGTGACTTAACAAGTCAGGATAAAGCCAATTAAGTAGGTAATATAGTTTACCAACTATGTCTTCATGCAACTCCTTAACTAGTTAGGTGATAAATTTTTGCCTAAATACATCGTATGCGTTTTTCCAAATCATTACTTTCAAGTGACACATCCGAGCTATAATATATTAGTTAAGATCGTGATGAGCCTTAGAAGAATATAACTCAATGGAAATAGGTCTCTAATGATTCAAAACAAAAATAAAAGAAAATAAAAAAAAATTTGAAATCTGGAAGTTGGAAGGATGGATGGAATAAACCTTGATTGATTGATAAGAATCCTCGCCACAATCAATACAAGGGTTGGACGCCACTTTTAGGGATAAGAAACCTAAAAGATAAGTCTCACAAACTCGTCACCAAGAAGACTTGGATAAGAGAAAAGAATTGAAAATAATCAACTACTTTATTAGTCAGCTTTGAGTGCCTCAAAAACAAGCATAAGGTCTCCTATTTATAGTAGATAATATGGCCAAAGGCCTTTACAAGAAAATGAAACTAAATCCTAAATAATTAATTAAGATATTGTTTGCCCATAAAGAAAGTAAAACCTTCCTAAAATAAAGTAGTCAATGGAATTAATTTCCTTGCAAGCTAAGGAATTAAAACCTTTCTAAAATAAAAACTGAAAGCCTTGGAGATTAAGTAATAATCAGCATAGCAAAACTTTCCTAATTTGGATGATGCTGACTTTCTTGGTTGAAGAAGACTTCTTCAATCTTTAAGTATCTTCCTTACCAAGCACATAAGACACCAAGTTCACTCTTTTAACCCTTGATTGTGTGATTGGGCCTATATACTTGAACTCCTCCCCCTTTGGGCTTGCTAACTTGGGCCAACCATGATGTGGCACATCATTTCCCCCTTGTTGAGAAGGATTTGCCCTCAAATCCACATCATCTCCATTACCCAAGGTGTCTTCCAAGTGGGGTGTAAGATCTTGAACATTGAACGTAGTATTCACATTGTATTCTTCTGGTAGGTCAAGCTTGTAAGTGTTATCATTTACCTTTTCAAGGACCCTAAAAGAACCCTCAGCCCGTGGCATTAGCTTAGACTTCCTTTGATTAGGGAACCTATCCTTGCGAAGATGAATCCACACAAGATCTCCTGGTTTAAATAGAACTTGCTTTCTCCTTTTGTTTGCCGATCTTTCATAAGCTTTGTTCTTCTTCCCGATCTGTTCTCTAACTTCCTTGTGTATATTTTTCACCATTTGATCCTTTTTAGCTCCATCTATATAAGTCCTCTTACTAATTGGTATTGGTGCTAGATCAAGAGGTGTAGTTGGGTTGAAACCATGGACCACCTCAAAAGGACAATGCTTGGTAGTGTTGTGTACACTACGATTGTAGGCGAACTCTACATATGCCAAGCACTCATCCTAATTCTTTAGGTTCTTGTCACCGTCCTAAGCAAAGCTGAAAGTGTTCTATTCACCACCTCGGTTTGCCCATTAGTTTGTGGATGACAAGCTGTGCTAAATAATAACTTGGTTCCAAGCTTCTTCCACGAAGTCTTCCACATATAGCTTAGAAACTTAGCATCACGATCAGAAACAATGCTCTTAGGAATTCCATGTAGTCGAACTATTTCTTTGAAGAACAAATCAGCTACATGGCTGGCATTGTCAGTTCTGTGGCATGGAATGAAGTGTGACATATTCGAAAAGCGATCTACTACAACCATTATCGAATCTTTTCCTCGTGATGTCTTAGGTAAACCTAAAACAAAATCCATGCTTACGTGTTCCCAGGGATGTTCAGGTAAGGGCAAAGGCATGTATAACCCTTGTTCTATCTCCTAGCTCTTTGCCTTTTTGCACATGACACATTGTTCTACAATTTTATGAACATCTCGATTCATTGCCGGCAAATAGAAGTGTGCTTTCAGTGCTTCTAATGTTTTCTTTTCTCCAAAGTGTCCAACAAGACCTCCACTATGAGCTTCACGAACCAAAAGCTCTTGAATTGAACAAAAAGGAATGCATAATCGGCCAGACTTGAAGAGAAATCCTTCATGCCGAAAATAACCCTCTTTTGCTCCTTTCGTGCTCTCTTCATAGATCTTTGCAAAGTATAGGTCCTCTTTATACAACTCTATCATCAAATCAAACCCCATTAATCTTGTATTAAGCATAGAGATTAATGCATACCTTCGCGAAAGGGCATCCGCTATAATGTTGACATCCCTTTCTTGTACTTAATTACATAGGGAAATGTCTTCAAGAACTCCATCCACGTGGCATGTCTTCTATTCAGCTTGCTTTGTCCCTTCAAATGTTTTAATGACTCATGATCCGTATGAATCATGAACTCCTTTGGTAATAAGTAATGTTGCCAAGTTTCCAATGCTCGCATCGGGGAATAAAACTCTTTATCATAGGTTGAGTAGTTAAGACGAGGACCACTCAACTTCTCACTGAAATAGGCAATGGGACGCCCATCTTGCTTAAGAACAGCTCCAATCCCAATTCTTGATGCATCACCCTCCACTTCAAATGTCTTAGAGAATTCAGTTAATGCTAGTATGGGAACCGAACTTAACTTCTCCCTAATGAAGTCAAAACTTCGATGTGCTGCTTCAGTCCACTTAAACATTGTTTCCTTCTTCATGCACTCAGTCAAATGAGCTACAATGGTGCTAAAATTTTTCACAGAGCGTCTATAAAAGGACGCCAAACCATGAAAACTTTAGACTTCAGCAACATTAGTGGGAATTGGCCATTCCTTGATAGCTTTAGCCTTCTCTTCATCAACCCCCACTCCATTTTGGGAAACGACATAGCCAAGAAAAACTAGATGATCCTTGCAAAAGGTGCACTTCTTCAGGTTGGCAAATAGTTTTTTTTCTCGAAGCACTTCAAACACCTTTGTAAGATGCTTTATATGTTTATCAAAGCTCCCGCTATAGGCAAGTATGTCATCAAAATAAACAACAACAAAATGACCAATGAATTTTCATAAAACATGATTAATTAGCTGGATGAATGTACTAGGAAAGGGCATGACTGTCCATTCATACAACCTAAACTTAGTCTTGAAGGCTGTTTTCCATTCATCACCTTCCTTCATTCGAATTTGATGGTATCCACTCTTGAGATCAGTCTTCGAAAAGATAGAGGAGCCATGCAACTCGTCTAACATGTCGTCAAGCCGTGGAATGGGATATCGGTATTTGATTGTAATCTTGTTAATAGCCTGGCTATCTACTCACATGCACATTGATCTATCCTTCTTGCACACCAAAAGAGCTGGTACTGCACATTGACTCATGGACTTTTTAACAAAGCCCTTGTCTATCAACTCCATTACTTGCCGTTGGAGTTCTTTAGCTTCTTCTGAGTTGCATCGATACGTTGGTCTATTGGGCAATGTCAAACTAGGTATAAGATCAATCTGATGCTCTATTCCACGGATTGGTGGTAACTTCTTTGGGAGTTCTTCTAGGAAAACATCTGAAAATTCCTTCAATATTTTATCCAATTTTGGATGGACAGCTCCACCTTCCCCTGAAATCTCCTTGGCTATCAACAAGTAAACAATCTCATTGAATATTAGAGCATGTTTTACCTCTCCCTTGTTGGCAAATAAGCTATCTTTCGTTATTTTGCTGATTGCCAACTGGTCTTGCATTACCTGGGAAGGACTAAGAGGTGTCAATAGCACAAGTTTACCATCCTTTGAAGTAGAATAGGTGTTCGCATGCTTGCAAGCTAAGGAATTAAAACCTTCCTAAAATAAAACTAAAAGCCTTGGAGATTAAGTACTAATCAGCACACCAAAACTTTCCTAATTTGGATGATGCTAACTTTCTTGCTTCAAGAAGAATTCTAAAATCTTCAAGGATCTTCCTTACCGAGCACATGATACACCAAGTTCACTCTTTTAATCCTTGATCATGTGATTGGGCTTGTATACTCGAATTCCTCCTTTGGGCTTGCTAACTTGGGCCAACCATGATGTGGCACATCAGATCGATCCATTACTCACGATGAAAACATATTTATGTAAAAGTTTGATATTGATCGGTTCAATAGATCTCCAATTGCAAGAGCTCTGAACTTGGTTATGAGAGTTGAAGGTAATTATGTCAAATTATTTATATCATAATTTTGGATGAGAGATTTCATTTAACTAATTATGTCTCATTGCTTTGCTATTGGACATGAATAGTATAAATCTATTACATGTCAATGATTATGGATTTTATCTAATTATAATTTTCTTAGGCCATGAAGGAAACTTGTTGGTCAAATTCCTAGGGAATGCATAAAATGTCTTTACAAGGCTTCTTGGCAATCTCTTTCTCCTTTCTTCTTGGTACCTTGATCCTTTTCATTTTGGAATTACAATAATTTTATTCTATCTCTAATTTATAAAGTACATAACTATTGCATAGTTTTTTAAGAAATTATGAGTTACATTCAAGGTAAATTAGGTGAGAAGTGAATGTACAAACCAAGAATAAAGAGTTGAGGTAGGTTTAAGGACCTAATTTATAAAATAAATACCAAAAGGAATAGATATAACCATCCATGAGCCAAAGTTCATAATCAACGTCATGCTTTTATAATCTCATTGAAAGGCATATAAATGAATGCATATTTTATATCAGTTGGTAACCTTTTGTGTCATTTAAAGAAAGTGTGATTTAAGTCATTTAAATGTATTTAGCTTAAATTATTTAGCAGCTTTAATATTAATTCAAGTCATGTTTATGAAAATGTTTGGAAACACTTAAATAAAAGTAAACTAATTTATTGAATTCCTAACCCAATTAGGATTTACTGAATTAAAACAATTTTAATTGGGTTCTTAACATTTTAGGAAATTCATTTTAATCAGGATATTTATAAAAATATAACAATTTTCTAAAATCATTTTGGAAATCTGGAAGTTTCTATCCATTTGAAATAAGTTTCTTTTTTTTCTCAAAATCTATTTAACATATTTGTAACTAAAATTTTTTGGAAACTTTACAAAATTAAAATCCAAGGAAAGTTTAAGTGCTTCTCTAATTATTTCCCTCCTTATTTATTCTTTTTTGAATTGACTCACGTGCGTCAAAAAGGCTCTAAAACATTTCACTCTTGTGTAGTTCTACCACAAAAGAAGCAAGTGCTAACCTCTTTTTCTTCACTTTATAAGTTGTCATGAGAAGAGTCTTTTCTATATACGATTTTATTTCTTGTTCTCAGGATTGACAAATTGGGAAGTGGCTTATGTGGTTGTCAAAGGATTTTCGATTTCAACAAATACATGAGGAAGAGTTTGATTATTTATCATCCTATGCAAGGTTCCGTAAAGAATGAGAAAAAAATCACGATTATATGACTAGGGCAACCTTGTAATCAACTTGATGAAGTAACTTCAAGGAACAATTCCACAACCTTCCTTGCTTTCCTAATCAAAATGTTATGACTCTTCCTTTCTCTTGATTTCTCACTAGTAATCAAGATCTTTTCACTCTTTTAATTTTCTAGTATTTTGTTCTTACAAAATGCTTGAGAAACCTCTTAATTTCACGTACATTTGGTGTTGATATTTCGGCCTACACTCCTTCCCCTTTATATAGCCTTGAAAAGCCTTCTTGTCTTTTGGTTCAAAGGTTGCTATGAAAGGGAAAGGTAAATGAAATGATGGTTCGGTGTTTGTTGAGTGGAGCATTGATTTAGAAACATCGCCTTTTGAATGGATATGATGGTTTGGTTATGTGTGGCAGCATCTTTTGTGCTCTCTTTACCTAATCATTGGATGGCGTATGGCATACTTTTAAATGATGACCTGTCACAATTTGATTTACTTTGATGCTGTTGATGTGAAACTGTGAGAGTAGAAGAAGAAAGGGGTTCTTTCTTTGTGTCATTTAGGTAATATAATAGGTAAATATATACACACAAGCTAGAGAATCAAATCTATGAATTTAGAGAATCATATCAAATAAATGTAGGCTCTAAAATCAAGCTATATAAAAGTCGACCCTATTATAAAGTATAGTAAATATTTACTTGCTATGTTCACAACACTCCCCTAAAGCTGGAGTGCTAATCATTTGCAGCTTGTACAAATATAATTAATCCTAGGACCATTTAAAGCTTTTGTGAAGATGTCTGCTAGTTTTCCTCTGGTTTGACATGACTGGTAGGGATCAAATTTTGCTGTCTTTTCTCACAAATGAAATGACAATCAATTACATTGGCTTTAAATATTTCGTGGAAAACAAGATTTGATGTAATATGAAGAGCAGCTTGATTGTCACGCTACAACTTCATGTGTGTTTGAACTACTAAGACCGATCTCCTATAGCAATTGGGATATCCACATAAGTTCGGATGAGGATTGTGTCATGGCTTTATATTTTAATTTTGCACTAGACCTGGACACTACATTTTGCTTTTTACTTTTCCATGACAACAAATTTCCTCCAACAAAAACAATATATCCTATAATTGATATTCTATCGATTCTAGAACCAGCCCAATCTGTATCTATGCATCACTCGATACTTGAGTGACTGTGATTGATATATAATATGCCTCGTCTTGGAGCTTATTTAAGAATGTAAAATTTGCTCTAAAGTTGCTTATTTAATAGTTTTTCGAGACAACATGAACTTACCACACTAACTAGATATGCAATGTCGGGCCGAGTCACTGTAAGATAATTTAATTTCCTACCAGTTTGCTATGCATCTTAGGATTTGCACATAACTCTCCATTTTCAGCTGTAAGTTGCGCGTTGGCGATCATTGCTACAATGTTTAGCACTTTACTTCCTAGTATCTGTCAAAAGGTCATGAATATACTTTCTTTAGATAAAAAGATGCCTTCTTACATTTTGCAACCTTAATACCAAATAGATACTTACATAATCAAGTCTTTCGTCTGGAGACGTGGTTAAATAAAAGATTTAGAGTTGAAATATCTACACTGTTACTACTAGCATTAATAATATCATCAACAGACACAACAATATAACTGCTTCAAAGTGTCGGCATGAAACAGAGCGGTCGCAAGTACATTTTTTCATACCAAATTCTTGAACAACCTCATTAAATAGCTAAAATCAGGCAGGAGGACTTTATTTTAATCCATACAAAGATTTACTAAGTCTATAGACCTTATCAAAATCCCCATGAGCGACAAAACCAGGTGGTTGCTCCATGTACACTTCTTTTCACAATTCATCATGAAGAAAGGCATTTTTAACATTTGTGTAAAGGCCAATCATTATTAATAGCAAGTGATATGTAATCAAACATATGTAAGTTTAGCAACTTGAGAGAAAGCGTTAGAATAATCAACACTATATGTTTGATTCAAATCCTTTAGCAACAAGTTGAGCTTTGAGACGAGCCATTGAACCATCGGGATTAACTTTAATAGTAAACACCCATTTACAACCAATAACTCTCTTACCATTTAGTAAGTGTGATAGTTCCTAAGTACCATAAACATATAAAGCCATCATCTTTTCCTCCATAGTAGCTTACCATCCATGATGAGCCAAAGCCTCATCGGTGGTTTTATGAACAAAAGTAGAATCTAGAGAACCAATATAACAATGCAAAGGAAAAGACGTTTGCTCATAAGACGCAAATGAAGAAATGGGGTGTGCATGTTGTCTTTTACCTTTTTGTGAAGCAATAGGAAAATCAAGATTAGGATCTACAGACGGAGAAGCCGATGATGTTAGTGAAGATCTTAAGAACGATGAGAATGCACTTGAGTAATGGGTGCTTTAACGGATATAGTGGGTGTCATAGTTGTCATAATATAGACCAGAATATTATCTTCCTCCCCTTCACAATTATAGATACGAGACTTGGGAAAGAATGGTGTATTCTAAAAAAATGTAACATTAGCATAAACCATATAACGACCTAAAGTAGGAGAGTAACATCTATACTATTTTTGAAGATGAGAATATCCCAAGAGTGCATATTTGAGGGACTTGGGGTCTAATTTGGAGACTTGAGGACGAACATTATGAACAAAACAAGTATAACCAAAAATACATTCAACTAAGAATAATGACTAAGAAGGAAACAAAAGAGTAAGGAATATCACCAAATAGAATAGATTAGGGCATACAATTAAGAAACAAGCGGTTGAAACGTTGCTTTAAAATTTCATGGGACTTTCATTTGAAGATGTAGCTTGGCAGCCTCCAATAAATGCCTTTTTTTCTTTTTGCGGACTCCATTTTTAGGTGTTGTGTCAACGCAAGAAGACTGGTGAAATATCCCATTTTGTGACATAAAAGAATTAAATGGCTAAAAAAAGTGCTCCGGTGCATTATGGCTTCTTAGAATGCGCATAGGAACATTAAACTGAGTTTTGATCTTAGCACAAAAATCACAAAATATGGAGAATAATTATGATCAGCTTTTCATTAAATATACCCAGGTAACAGAGTAATCGTCAACAAAACATTGCTTTTATGCGTAAGGATCTCGTGATTATAACTCTTTATAATTACCTTGTAAAGCCATTATATTTCATGGTTTCATTCAAATAGTATAATAATGATGAAGGAAAACCTTTAATCACATTTGTATAAATGATGCATTGTTAACAGTATATCCTTGTCCAATTCAACCAATATGTACCTTTGATTTTGATTTTTATTATCATAAAATTACATTTTTCAAAAATTCATTGGATCATATAAAAAGATAAAAAATGGTTAATTAGAAGCCATTTACTAATATAAAATTGTTTTATATTAAAAATTAATAATTTGGTCTAAAAATATCTTTAATGATTTTTTATTTAATTTTTATTCTACTGTTGAGTAATTAGTAATTCACCATGATTATAGTTACGAATTATGAGGTCAATCATAACTTCAAAAATAAGAAGTGACATTAATTAGTTCCTCAAATGTTAAAATTTTATTGAGAGGTTAAAAAAATAAATATAAACAATTTTTAAATCTCCTTAGCTCAATATAAGAATTAAGGTTTATTATATGAAGTTTAACTGGTATGAATAATAGTTTTTTTAAGTAAAATGAAAAATTATTTAATCTAGTGCTTTTCTAGATATATTTTAAGTCATTGTCAAACCATCAAATATATCGTTAAGGTAAAATAAAGTTAAATGTTCAAAAGTAGGTGCAACAATTAGCATTTTTGAATTATTGTTGATTATTTTTCTAAATATTGATTTCTTTTGTTTTAAAAGTTATTATTTATCTCTTCTAGTTGTTTATTTTACTAATGCATAGGAGTGAAGAAGGAAAAATAGGGGGAAAAAAAAACTTTGTACTCTTTTAGAAATCAAATTTAAGTTAATAATAGAAAGATTCTGTGGTAATACTCTTTTAATCATAATTAAGAATGATAATATCTGAGGTTACATAAACATGCAAAACTAAAGAGATTTTAAAATATAATTTAAAGTTATTAAATATTATGACTAATAGTTTGTGTTATATTTATTAGTGTCTTAAGAGTAAAATTATTGCCGGTATAAGTTTGCTTTGCTTCAGGTTCATGTGAATTTCAATATGAGCTAGTTTAGGTTGGCATAGGTAGTTTCAAGTTGAAATTTTGTTAAAATGGATTGTGTCGGGTTTGGGCGGGTTTCCTAGATATAGTTTGCTGCCTCTAGTTATAATGGAAGTACGATCACCATCATATTGGAAGTAATTAATGCGAGTTTGATTTAGATGGTGTCATAGTGCCAATGGAAGATACAATGAAAGAGACATGTTAAAGGTGATCCGAATGTGTGAGACAAAGACTTAGAAATATCATTATGGGTGGTGTTTGTGCAAGGATTTAAATTGCAATTGAAGATGCGTTTTTGCTTGTGTTGCATTTATTGTAGTTGGGACGTAACGAATGCTATAGCGGTTAGTGCGACAAATATTGGCCATGAATATCAATAGTGAAGAGAGTCGAAATCGCAAAATAGTGCCTGTAATGTCACATTGTGGCTGCTATTTAAATCCTTGATTTGGTGATCACCCCCAAAACTAGATGATTAACACGAGTGATTAGATCACCCAATATGTAAGAACTTGGTGATCCTATGCGATAGTGATCTTAGATCATCGAGAGTGATTAGATCAACGTGTAGGAAACCAATGAGGGAAGAAAACTTTTAGCATCAAGGGAAGTTAAAGTTGCCTATAATCAATATTATTACTCATTTATTATGAATTTAAAGCTTGCTTCCTCGTAAAATTGTAATGATTTTATATTATAAGTTACCTTTGACCAAATTCAGAAATAAATTGCATGTTTTCTTATCTTTTTGATATTATAAATAATAAACTTTTTGTTTCACTTTTATTTTAGTTTTAATAGATTTGGTTTTATCTTCTAATTCAATTTTTTTTTATGTAATTTATATTATAAAGTTAATTTTGCTATCAATAAATATATTTTTAATTTAACAGTTTAGTTGATCCATACTATGAAGTAAATAAAAAACTATTAATATTTACAAATTGTTTGCGGTAAATGACATTGAAATTTTGAACTTGTGGAGCTAGTAGAATATGGTTGTTTTGGTACTTCCAAAGAAAATAATTTTTGGTTTTCAGAAGTATCAAACACGAACACAATGACCTTTAGTTCTTAAGAATTTATGATTGTCAGCCGCATAAGGTGATTTTTAATCATGAGTGGTACAATTGCCATAGTAATAAGATCACCTCTTGACTTTGAAAATGATACGAGACGGTATAGACCTAAAATGAGACTTAATAATTTGCCTAATTCAGATCGGAAGCAGAAGACCCAAAAAAAAAAAAAAATTGGATATTACAAACAATGAAAGAACGTTGTATTTGTTGAATTAAGGATATTGTCTTAAATGGAATACCATACATTGGAAGCAAATTAAGCCTACCTCCTAGCTATCTGAGCTTTTCATGAAAATACTTTAATTGAACTTGTTGATTGGTGAATTCTGTATTAGACTTAAAGTTTTTTACGCTTGGCTTGGGTGTCTTGCAAGCCTAATTATGCCTTTTTGTGATTTTTATAATTTTGATCTTGTTTTGATGGACCACAAACGTGGACTTCATACATGACTGTGATGTGGTGTAGACGGGTTGGCTCATGCTTGATTCAACCTGTAAAACTAACCCCACATTTCAAGTAAAAGCTTTATGTATTTTTGTTGCTATGATTTTAAAAAGATTATTTTTATTGTTTTCCCCTTAATTTCTTTTAGAATAATAAGAGGATGGTCAAGTGCACAAGAGAAACGTGGGTGTGGTGACATAGTAGATAATTGAAATAACTTACTAAATTACATTTTAATGTTTTGGATAAAATAAAAATTTTCACTTCAGACTGAAAATTAGTATATCTACTTTGAATTTATGCAGCACCTCGTCTTGAGAAATGGAGCATGGATCAATTTTTCTGTTGTATAATGCATTTTTATTGACATTTAATGAAATTTTTTGGTCTTTGACGTTGTTCCTGTTTTGCTGGCTTCTCAATCTACTTGCAGTTTGATGACATTGGTTCCCATGGAACAAAAATTATTATCTACAACTTATGGCTCAATAATGATGGGAATTCAGAGCTAGACTTTGATTCTGATCAAAAGGTTGAAATTTGTTTTCTGCATCCTCTTCTGTCTTTCTCCAAGGCATATTGCAATTATCGTTCAAATGAAATTTTATGATTCCTGTTTACAGGATATTCGCATTAGTGGAGACACCAAAAAAGTAGATACAATCCCTGCTTGGAAAGCCGTAAATGAACAACATATTGCTAGCCGTTACCATCATTCTCTTCGTGTGAGTCTATAGTTTCTCTATATTGTATGTTAAAGTAATGAGTAAAAGGATTCATATTTGTGAAGTTTGATTCTGTCTCACCATACAGGTATATTTGTCCATCTTGTACTTGCGAATTCCTGGAACTTTCAGGATAATATTGCGTGGGGAGATTGTTGAGCATCATAACATTGCTGATGATCTGAAATATATAGAGTATATATTGTATAAACCACAAACTGCTGGATCTGTTGAGGTACTATTACCAAGCATTATCCTTGTTGCTTGTCGTTATTATCTTCATTGGCAGCTAATGAACTATATGAATTGCTGTAGTTCCTATTCCAATGTTGCACCTCAAAGTTAACAACCAAAAGTTTTTTTTTTATGATCAAAACACCATCCTTCTTTGTAATTTAAAATAAAATTAGCTTTCTTTCTTTTCATTTGTTAGGTACTGCTAATGCAAGTTTTATCAGAAGTTGCTTTTGTGGATTTGATTGTATTCCATGCACCCCTTGCTGGTGATTGCTTGAATGTTTCTCTGACTTTACCATTTATTGACATTTCTGGTTTCTGGTTTAATTACAGGGTGCAGTTGTATCTACAATTGGTTTTCTTAAAGAAGCTCCACAAGTTAATATCCATGGATTTTGTGTCTACCACAAGAACCGTCTAATTCTGGTAACTGTCATAAAAAAGTTTTACCTTTCCTAGATGGTTAGACTTTCTTTGTCAATGTTCGGGATGAAACATGGACTTTTAATGATATTGTTCCAACTAAATCTCAAAACGTTGCTTATTTTGTAGTTTTCCAGGACAACTTAATGCTGCTGATTTTCGACCATGTTATCTTTTGGTGGATTTAAATATGGAAATCCAGTCTAAAAACATAGTATGTCATGGTGTTTATTCATTTGCATTGAAATCTTTTGTTCCTCGAAGAATTTTGGGAGCATCAGATATTCTTTGATTTCTGGTAACCTAAAGTAATTATAGGTTAATACGAGAAACTTCATAAAATTTTAAAAATAGCTTCTGACGTGCGAAGTGAATGATTGTACAACTCATAAGTAAACCATTCCTATTTTTCTTAAACAAAATGGTCTTTTCTGTCTTATAACTGAGAATTTATTAGGTTCAGGAATATTGTATCAATATTTACATTGTGGGTTGCCATATACATGTTGCCATGCCGAGATATCTTTGAGGAAAGTTGTTCTCCTACTTGTGACTAATATCACATGCCTGGATGTCTTTAAGGTGGAGACCTGTTTTAATGAACACAATTTATATTGCATGTTTTGTTTTCAAATTACTATCATAGGTTTTCTTAAATTCTTTCTTTTCCCTTCTTCTTTTGCAGCCATTTTGGCAGGTTGTTAGGTATTCAGACAGCAGGGGTAGAGGTGTGGTTGGTAAGAATAATTAACTCATTGATATTTGATTCCATTTTTCTCATCATAGATTAATTACGAGTAAAATCTTAAGTTGGACAATGGAAATTATTTGTTTTATTGCTTCAGGTGTTTTGGAAGCTAATTTCATTGAGCCAACACATAATAAACAAGATTTTGAGAGAACTTCCCTTTTTCAGAAACTTGAAGGTCGCTTGAAGGAAATGACATGGGAATACTGGTAATCTATTATTTATTGTCTAAGAGGGTGTTTGGTGTGGGGTGATCTTCCCAAAAATCAAGGTGATCTGCATTCAGTTATTAGGTCACCTTGTTTGTTAGCTATTGAAGAATCCTACGTGGCATTAATTTTAAATCACTGGGGTGATAAAATCACCGTCTTAGGTAATGATTTGATTCCCATCCAAAGGGATGGGAAAGATTTATCACTATGGTAATCTTCAATATTATTTTTTCACTAATTTGCCCCAATAGAATCAGGAAAACAAGAGAAAAAAAAAAGCTAGCTAATTCTTTGTGTAGACCTCAAAACTTGGCCAAAAATATGAGGCTTTCGTGTTTTGAGTGATGATAGCAGTAGCCTTATTGCCTCAATTTTTTTCTCAATCTTTATTATGGTCCAAGTTTGGTGTATTTTTATCCATAAACACTTTTTTAAGAGCAGAAATTTTAACACCAAGAGAAAATAAATGAAAAAAAATGTCCCTATTAGCAAAATACGAAATTAAATATTTTTGCTTTTTTTCATGTAATACCAAATATTGTGGTTTAAGATCACTTGTGATTTATAATGTCATACAAAATATAGTAATATAAAATCATTAATGATCAAATCACCTTAGTAATCTTATTCCCATGGTAATTAGATGATGATGATCTTACAAGTGTTACCAAACGCTACCTAAATTGTATGAAAACTTAATAGCTTCTTGTTTCTCCCACCAAAAAAGTTTCTTCCTGCTACTTGAGGTTTACTTCCTATGTAATTAGTCTTGCAATTCCTCTTGCTCCGATTATATATTCTATTATTTTTGAGAAAATTATTTAACTTCATGCTTCTGTTTGTAAGCAATGACTCAATTTGATATTTTGAACAAATTGTTTAAGTATAGATTTTGGCTTTATATACTGTAGATCTCAATATGATCCTTACCGTCTTTTGATGATGGTCTCTTCATTAGGTTTGTAGTTCATGTTCTAGTATAGATACCTGAAGCTCATTATTCTATCTGGCAGGGATTATCATTGCGGACTAATTGGATATCAGGTCAAGAAAAAGTCTCGGCCACCAGCATCTCATGTTTCATCTCATTTTACAGGACAGAGCGGTGTACAACAACAGTCTGTTGGGTTGAATCAAACTTACGTGGTTGCTGATAGAGCAAAAGCAGGAGGTGTAGATGTTGCAGCGCAGTCAATCACCATCTCTCATGGAAGAAGCACGCAAGGTAAGTGCTATATAATCTTCTTTTGGTACTATTATGAAAGATTTTGTTTTTTACTCATGGTGTCTTGTGGTTAAACAGGACTGCCTACAAAGAGGAAGGAACGAGTTGACTTCGTAAAACTTGGAAAGGTGAAACGCCAGGCTTTACAGGTCTGTATAGGGAGCATGCTCTCTTACGTTTCTAGATTATTAGATTCAAGCAGGGAGTTTGGGTTCATTGCAGAAGCTGGTGTCTGTCAAAACATGCAACATTTATTTTACTGTTCTTTACTTCAATGGAAGAATGATTTTCTTCAGTCCATGCATGCAAATCCTTCCATTGTTCCTGTACTTTGTGTAAGTTTCCTGCGCAATTCTGAATGGATTCCATTGCTAACCTTTTGTGTGCTTTTTTCCCCCACTCTAGCCTCTCAGTACTGCTGCAAATCACTTGAAAGACCAAGAAACCCTAAACTTGATGCAAGAAAACAGGAAACTTCGTGCAAAGTGAGTAGAATATTTCTACATGGTTACCACATCTTTTACTCAATGAAATGGTTTTCGTAGTTCGTGAAAGACATCAAGTTCGTATATATTGATTTTTTCATATATACTTTGTGATTAACCACTTTACCCTCCAAATTTAGCCAAGCAATAAACTGGCAACTGACTGCTGGAACTTTACCTTTGTATTTCAGATGCTTGGAGTACGAGAAGAGAGGAGAAGAATTTAACATCAAGGTATTAAATGTTTACAGGCAGTTTTGGCAGTTTGACCTCTGAAATCTTACTTGCATCATTCTCGACTTAAACCTAACCTTTGTAGCTCGTCCAGATAGAAGAGCTTAGAAATGAATTGGGAGGGGTTCAGCGTGAGTATGAACGGCTGCTGGCGGAACTGAAGTCCCTGGATGTTAAGGATGAAAAGGATGTAAATGTGTAAATTTTTCTTGTTCTAATTGTTCGATTCTTTCATTTGTAAAACAATGTTGTATCTCAGTGTATCCAATATTCTTAACCTTAAGAGGTTTGAGATTGTCAGGTCATATCAACTTCAGAGTAGGAGCTAGAGTGGCAGTAGGGTGGTTTGAACGGGTTGATCAGATCAATTTGTAATCAGCAATTTTTGGTTTCGATTATTTCGTATTTGAGATATTTTGAATTTGGGTTATATAGGTTTTAGTATTCGGTAGGCCTTAATGATGTTTTCGATTTTATGTTACAGTGGAAGGGTTTAGATTTTTCACTTTTGATTTGAATTTTTAGAAGCAAGTTACTTTTTATCTTGAGTATTTATCTGCTTTCGGATAAATCTGAAAATAGTTATATATTATTTAATTTATATAAAAATCAACCGGAGATTATATGT
>JBBYHK010000007.1:6724628-6741916 GCA_038382065.1 Adansonia grandidieri | reverse complement strand
TTTATCTGCTTTCGGATAAATCTGAAAATAGTTATATATTATTTAATTTATATAAAAATCAACCGGAGATTATATGTATTAGAAAGTAAAATCATATGACAAATCATTAATGCACCCTTGATATTTTGTTGAATCTTTCAAATTATCGATAGATTAGCTGGTATCTTCATAGCAAATTATCAATAGACAAAATGGTCGGGTATGCTATTCGTTTTGGCAATTTAGTTCCAACATGAGAAAAAGGGGGAAAAAAGAGAAATTTACGAGTACATTTGTTTCGACGATTTAGTTCCAACATGAGAAGCAAGAGAAATTTAAAGTACAAATCTTGCGTGTAGGGTTTGTACTTTGCAAGTTGCGAGGCCTAAAACTAATTACATTTAAATCATAATTTTGACTAATTTGAGTTTAAACAATAGTTAATTTTAGTTCTCTTCGGTTTTTTTTTTTAAAAATTATTATTTTGTGGAAAAATTTTGCATCTTTTAATTACTGTGTTACTAATCATTTGTGTTTTTAATGATTTTATTTCGAATAAAAGTTTTCGTAACCAAAAAAAAGAGACTTTCGTGTTTTTTTTAAAGAATGTTCTCTTTTTTGGGGAAGAAAATTAAAAAGAAAATAGTCAGAAGAGAGTCGAGAGAAAAAAAAATGAAAGCAAAAAAGAACAAAGAGATTGATTAAAATTTGAGGCATTCGTGTCTCATGAGGAATTAATGAGGTGGGGTTTTCTCTTTTCATTTTTGTTTTTTGTATTTCCTGCACAACATTCACGTTCTAGGAGGACTTGTATATGTGAATAAATCCATTCAAGCATTCTTAAATTTCACATGTTTCGCTCACTCAATTGCTGGTATGCTTATGCATTCATAAATCACAACGAGTTGCTTAATCCATTTTCTTTATAGCATTGAAAGGGTTAAAGACATGGGGAACGATTTGGGGACAAGAATCAGTGTATTGGAACCTAGTTAGAAAGAAATCAGACGTAAGTTTGAGGAATGAAAAGTCAACCAAATAGATTGGTGGAAATCATTGTTATAAGCTACTGAATGCGAATCTAACATGCTAAACTTAAAAAAATAAATTTTATTTTCTCAGACTTAATTGTCAGATGAATTGCATGTCCAAGTTAACCCTAAATCATCATTATGAATTGACCAAATAATGCAGAGTTGCCACGAATCTGTTTTGACTAGGTGAGATTGGTTACCTATTGGAGTTTGTCTTTTAAGGGTAATGAAACCCTCATAAACAAACTCCGAAGTCTACATGCTAACAACGATTCATATGGAAAGGGTTCAGGAGTCGGTTACGCGTAGCGTGAGGCATGTCCTCTTTGTGACGCTCATAAAGCACTACCTATAATTCATGTATCATCCTAAATCTTGATTAAACTTATTTTTAATTTTTCGATTCTTAATTATAATTTCCATATTGGAAATTATTTGAAATTGATATTATTTTTCTAGTTTAAAGTAAATTGGGTTTTAATCAATTTTGAAAATCAAAATATTTTCGCACTTCTTCAGAGAACCTCGTGGAATACAAAAGTTTTATTTCTCGAGAAAATTAAAAATTTTAATTTACTTGTTTAAATAGGGTATTCGTTAGTTTAAAATAATCGATGAGGTGACGTCAACATACTTGAAGCACACCTGCAGACTATTTTAATGTGAGGATACTACCTCGAATTTTGTTTAAAACTCGTACTATAGTTGATAATGTCATTCTAGGTTTTTAGCATATTATTACCTCAAAGACTCTAAAAGAATATGCATTGACATGGAAATTCCAGCATGATCTTAAAGGACATGTATTGACACGAAGGTTCCTACATAATCCTAGAACTCGGTTTTAAGGTAGTATTACTTAAATACCCTTAATGCACATATTTCAACATGAAAGTTCCTACATAATCCAAAAGTAATGGAAATCTCTAAAATGACTCTACATTATGCAAACTATCCTAAATGTTCTTAAAATGTATGAGGAATGCTAAATAGTCCCTAGATTATGAAAATAACCTACATGGCCCTATAATAAAAGGAATTTGCTAAGTGGTCCCTAATGTGCATGCAATATCCTAAAAGACCCTAAAATGTATGGAAATGTTGGAATGGTGGTAAAATGCAAAGAGTTACATAATAGTCTCTAAAACCAGGAAAATGGTCCTAAAATACATGAAATTGCATAAATGCTTCCAGATCATGGTAAATGACTAAAATGGTGCTAAAATTCATGAAATTATATAAATGTTCCTAAAACATGACACATTACTAGAATTGACCATAAAATGCATGAAATTGCATAAATGATCTTAAATCATGGAAATTAACTAAAATGACATTAAAGTGCAGGAAATGACATAAAAGTTTCTAAATCATGAAAAATGGCTTGCATGTACCTAAATGCATGAAATGACATAGTAATCCTTAGTATGTATGAAAATATTGTAAAAAAAAGTGCGAAGTGGTCCTTTTAAGCTTTTACCACTTTTAATGAACCCATAAAAATCTTATTTGCAACAAGCATATAAGAATGACAACATATATGAATTTTACTCTCAAACACCATATTAATATGAAAATGCTTAGAATTACTACTATGCATGAAGATGTTGCATAACCATAATATATTTGTGGAAAAATTCATGAACATGTGAATCATGATAATAACATATGAAAATGCCATAAAATGCATGTAATACTTGATTTTGAACACACAACACCTCATTAACATGAACATACATAGATTCACTAATATGATTCATAGAAAATGCATGAACATGGGACTAATGACAATAATGCATGGAAAGAACATAAAATGCATGAATAATACATAACATGAACATGAGTAACATGGAAAAAAAGCTATAGTTAAAACATGAGAAATTGTTTGATGAAAACTACATGGAAACTAAAAGCCTCAGCATAAAACATTTGGAAAACAAGTTTTATTGATCGAAAGTTGATTTTTAAGAAAATTTTAACAAAAATTAGCAAAAGAAAAAAAAAAAAAAACCAAGAAAGAACATTTGAAGATTATAGCTTAAGATTTGACCACAAACATGGTTTTTGCACCTTTAGCTCAAATCATCGCCTAAGCCAAAGCTTGAAATCATCAAGCTCACAAAAGGAAAAGAAAAAAATGCTGGAAAAGATATGAAACTAAGCAAGAAAACCACCTTCAATCAGAGTTGGATTATCTCTTTTTTTTTTTTCTCTTTTCTTCTCTAGTTTTTTTTGCCAAGAACTAGTTCCCCCTTTTTGTTTTGGATGTCCATCTTCTCATCCCCAAGTACTTCCCCTTATTTCTTAATAATTAATGCTAGCTTGCTAGCAAGCAAACTATCTAAGGCTTAGGTGATCTAATAAAGTGGTTGAAATCTTATAATTTAGGGCATAGATTAAGTTGATCAAAGTAGACAAACTCAGTTGTATGGCTTAAAAAAGAAACCTCTACCCAAATGGACCTAGCTTGGTTCTATGCGAGAAAAAGTTTTTAACTTTAACCCAAAATAGCCCTCTATTGAAATTCAGTCGAACTAGACTCAAAATGGTCAAAAAACAACCAAACTAGATGGCCATTTAGTTCCTGTGCATGATTTGAGCATAAAACTCATTTTTCTAAGCTTATTTAAAGCTTTAATGGCTTAATCCACATGGGTGGCTCTCATGCATTTGTTTCATTGTAAAAATGTTTGCGCTAGACCTCTTGTATGGTTATGAAGTGATCCAAGCCATTAGAAAGGTGAAATGTAGGAAAACTTGGGTGACAAAGCTTGTTCATGATAAAAATTTTGATGCAGTAACGATACATAAGTGTTTGTATTGATAAAGGTGCTTCTAGAACTTAAAATCCATGAAACGCATGACGTTATATCGATATAAGATGGCCTTGTATCAATACAATATAGCAATATATCGATATAATGCATGATCTAGGCTTGGAACAACCAAAACCAGGCCAATAATGAAATGTATTGATATGTCTCCATGAATTTCACAAAAATGACATTTTTTTACATTTTTTTCAATATGGACCCTAGGCATTTCAAACTTTCCCTAAAAATTAAGTCATCTTTCTTTTTATTTTTATTGTTCTATTTTATCACATCCTAATTAAGTCCCAAAATGTCAGAATTTGGTCTAAGAAGAGAGGGGTGCATTGCATCTAATTGTCTTCAATTAGGTACAACTTATATGAAGGGGTCTAGACAAAATTAGGTATCTACAATGATCAAAATGTTTTTTAGGAAACGAAAAAGGGATCTTGCTAAGAAACTGCATCATCTTCAATGAATGCAGGGAATCAGAGTCTAGGGAATTGATGGGAAGCATGAGTTAGTGCTCTAGAGGAAATGGTTAGAGGCATATAAGATCTGAGGTATAAAGAGACAACTTGTCAATTTAATGGAGACTATCAAAATCCCTGATCGGACTAAACTCATTCGGATGTGATACGTAGTCGAAAAACTTACTCAATGGTAATTAATTGAAACAATAATAAAAATACAAGAAAATTAATTGTTACTTTGAAAATGGGATGCTTTACACTCTGGTTGCTTAATACAAAGTGTAGACAACTAATTTTGTTTGGGCCCCTTTCAAACGAATTGTACCCAATTAAAAACTTTTAGATGAAATACACTCATCTTTTTTCCTAAACAATTTCTGACATCCCAGGATTCAAATTGGAAGGTAAGAAAATAAAATAAAATAATAAAAATAAAAAATGAGGATGACTATTGGGTGCCATGTCACCAAGCACTATAGGCAACATGGCCTCAGATGGAAATTTTTTTGGAAAAAGTTTGAAATGCTTAAGGATCATACTGAAAAATATGTAAAAAGTGTCATTTTCATGAAATTCACAAAGATGAATTGATGTATCATCGTGTTTTGGTCGTTCTAGGCTTGAAACATGCATTTATCAATACAAGGCCATATTGTATCAATACAATGTTGTGTTCTTCATGGATTTTTTGGTTCTAGAAGCATTTGTATCAATACGAACACCTATGTATTGATACTGCATGAAAATTTTCATGAGAACAAACTTTTTCGAACAAACTTTTTCACCCAAGTTTTCTCACATTTCATCTTTCTAATATCCTTGGATCATTTCATAACCATGCAAGAGATTCTTCAAAAATATTTTTACATTGAAACATAGGCATGGGAACCATCCTTATAGATTAAGTTTTTAAAGCTTGAATAAACTTAGAATAGATGAGTTTAATGTTTTAATTGTGTATGAAAACTAAATGGAATTTAGTTTCCTTATCTTCTGATCATTTCAAAGTTTAGCTCAGTTGGAATTCAATGGGGTGATATTTTAAGTTAAAGTTAAAACATTTATCTTGCATGGACCAAGATTTAGCCATATGTAGCAGGGGTTTCTCTTTAAAACCATGCAACTGAGAGTGTCCACCAAACTTAGCTAAAATCATGCTTCATTCAGAAGGTTTTAGCCCTTGATGAAATCGCTTAGCCTTGTAGAGAGATTGTTTGTAAGCAAGCTCAGTTGAATTTTCAAGAAATAAGTGGTAGTGCATGGGCATGAGATGTGATCAATGGAGGGAGGTTTTAAACCTCTTAGGGCATCTAAAAACAGAGGGAAAATCTAGTTCTCAGTAGGAAAAACATGAGAAGAAAAAGAAAAAGAACAAGAAAAAAAGAAAGAAAAATGAGAAAAACAAGAAAAAAAGAGAGATCATCCAAGTCTATTTGAAAGTGGTTTTCTTACTTAGTTTCATCTTTTCCCCAACATTATTCTTTCCCTTTTGTAAGCTTGATGATCTCAAGCTTTGGCTCGGGTGATGATTTGAGCCAAAGGTGTAAAAATTATGTTTATGGCCAAATTTTGACCAATAATCTCTAAATGCTTTTGATTTGTTTTCTTTCTTGATATTGCTTTAAAATTTCATAAAACTCATTTTCCATCAAGAAAACTTGTTTTTCCAAATGTTTTATGTTAAGTTTCTTTAATTTTATATGGTTTTCATCAAGTTTTTTTTCCATGTTCCAACTTTTGTTAACTTTCCTTGTTATCTTATGACCATGCATTCTATGACATTTTCATGCATTATAATCATGACTTATATGTCCATGCATTTTCTATGAAAATATTATGATTATGGGAACATCATCAAGCATTTAGCATACCTATTAATGTCCATGTTATTAGGCTATTTTATGTTTAAGATCATGTATGAATTGCATTTTATGATATTCTCATGCATTATGATAATGATTCACATGTCCATGCATTTTCCATGAGAATATTGTGATTATGACCATTTCACCATACATAATGATAAATCCATTTATGGTTATGTCATATTTTTATGTTTGTTGAGAAAAAATGTTTATGGGTGTATTTAGGAATGGTAAAAGCTTGAAAGGACCAATATGCATTCTCATCTATTATGGGGTCATTATAGTAATTTTCCATGTATTAGGATTAGTTTTGCAATTTCATGCATTTTAGGGCTATTTTAGTAATCTTCCATAATGTAAAGGTTATTATGCAATTCCATGAATTTTAAAACCATTTTAGTTATCTTCCATGATTAAGGGTTATTATGTAATTTCATGTATTTTTGCATCGATTTAGTAACTTGTCATGTTTTAGGACCATTCTATCATTTCTATGCATTTTAAGGTCTTTTAGGCTATTTCATGTACATTATAGAGACCATTTAGCAATGTCTTTTCATTTTAGGGCCATATAATTTATTTTCATAATCTTAGGACGATTTGGCATTTTCCATGCATTTTAAGACCATTTAAGATAGTTGACACAATCTAGGGTCATTTTAGAGACTTCCATCACTTTAAGATCATGTAAGAACTTTCATGCCAAAAAATGTCCACTAAAGGCATTTAGGTAATACTACCTTAAAATTAAGACTTTAGGATCATGCGGGAACCTTCTTATCGATACATGTTTATTAGGGTCATGCAGGGATTTTTGTGTCGATGCATATCCTTTAAAGTCTTTTAGGTACTATCACGCTAAAAATCCAATTGGTATTATCAAATATAACATGAAATTAAAGGCGATATCCTCGAGTTAAAATATGTTAGACCTTTTAGCGGTGAAAGAAATCAAAGGGGTGAATTGATTTCTTAAAATCTTTTTGGAAATTAAAACATTGAAGTATAAATTGGGAAATTCAAATATCCAAATTAGAGTTGAATGTTAGTGAACAAATAATAAGCAATAAAGAGTAGGGAAAGGAGAAGCAAAACTCAATGATTTAGAGAGGTTCAGCCTCAATTGCCTATGCCCTCTACTTTAGCCTCACTTGCCTCGGATTTCTCCAATCCACTAACTTGAATTGTTTTACCTTTCGAGGCTAAGGTGTAACCTTTATAACTCTTTATCTTTTTCTTAAAGCTAAGATAGAATCTCTACCCTCTATCTTTATGGCTACGTAGAACCCTTCTCTACATTTTAATAGCTAAATGGGAACCTTTATTTTTTACAAGAACTTAGGGATAAACAAATAAAACCTCTAAAGGCTAGGTGTTTAAAAGAATTTTGGCTTAAAGAAAATGTGTATCTAAAGATTAAAAAATGAAGAATACAAAGCTAGGAAGAATTAATCCTATACAACTGTGAACTACTCTATAAAATGATGGAATTAATGCAAATTTTAACTTTAAGCTCTTTCCCTTAGTTTATCATCTTGTTAGAGGTGTTGGAAAGGCTTATTTATAACCTTGGTCATGATTATAGTCGATGGGAGTGATTGGTGAAGGGTTGGAGCCATTGGAAGCTTCATTTGAGTGATTTTCATTCCTTCTCATTGAGTTATATTGATACATTACTATGCAAACCCTCAAAATATGACTGTTGGAGCTTAATGTATGATATAAGCAAGGTGTGTATTGATACTTACCATGTTGTTTCAGTACAAATGGCTTTGTATCGATACAATTGAAGGTTTTATGAAAAACTGAGCTACTACCAAGCATTGTATTGACACATACATGTAGTGTATCGATACATTCATATAAAAATAAATTCTAAGAGGTTTTTCATAACTTTAAAACATGAAAAACTTATCTCAAAAATGTTTTGTATAAATGTATGTATTAAGAATACATTTTTAAATGTTTAAGGAGTTAAAGCACATTCTAGTAATTTTCAAAGTGTTTACAAAAAGTTTCATGGAAAAATTCTAACTTGAAAATATTTAAACACAAGCTAATTAAGTTTAAGTTTTATTTATATCAAAATTGAGATTAATCTAAAGCTAATATAGCTAACAAAGTAGCACATAGATGTGCTTCCAGTATAAAGAAGTCACCTCAGTGATTATTTTAAAACAAAGGAATACCCCTTTTTAAATAGATAAATCAAAATTTTCAATTTTTCTAAAAATAAAACTTTCATAGTCCTCTAGGTTTTCTGAAGGGATGAGAAAAATATTTTGATTTTCAAAAAAAATGAAATATTGATTTACCTAAAATGGAAAATAATATTAATTGTAAATAATTTAAAAAATGAGGAATTATAATTAAATAACAAAAAAAATTTAAAACTAGGCATCATCGAGGCTTTAGTTAAGACATAAATAAAAAGTGCTAATTTTTGGGTGTCATGTGAGGGATCAATCCTTACTTATGATTGTAATCGACTCTTGAACCCTTTTCACATGAACTTTGGTTTAGTATAGACCTTAGAGCTTGATTTTTAGGGTTTTGTAATCTTAAATAGGAGTCTTGGTAGGTGAGTAGTCTCACCTTGCCAAAACTAGATTGCTGGCGACTCCAAATTGTTTGGTCATTTCATAATGAACATTTAGGGATAAGTTAGATGCATGATTCATTAAACCATTGAGTCCCATACTTGTAGGAGAAAATAAAATTTATTTCCTTAAGTTTGCATGTCAGATTTGCATTCGACACGTTATGGCATAGATGACCTAAGCAACATAGAAAATTTTTTATTTCCAGTTCATCCAAATGCCAAGTTAAGCTTACTAAAAATACTAAAAAAATCCAAAAAAATTCATTTCATGGGTGAAAAATATTTCTTTTAACCAAATCTGACTAAATTTGATAGTGTTTGGAAATAAGAATAGTACTTTTACACCCTATAGACCTACACACAACTTTTGGATTTCAATCCTTGGACATTCTAATGTCCATGGATGCTACGTTAAGGAGACTGTGTAGACTCACACACAACCTTTTGACTGATCCTTAGACATTTTAATGTCCATGAATGCTACGCTAAGGAGAAAAGACACAACACATAAAAATGAACACTAAAAACACCACCTGAAAATGGATAGAAATGAGCTAGCAAGTAAGACATGTGAATATCTTGCTTACTTTGTCGCTTGCTCACTTTGCATTTTGATGCTTGTTCTAAACAACTATGAGGCATACTAAAGCCACTTATTAGTGCTAGAAATTATATTTAATAGCAATTGAACAACCATAATACCTTCTAATTCAAAAACTAAGGATTCATTACAAGACTTGATATAAATAAAACTTGAGAAACAAGTTGAAAAAGTGTTTTTGAAATGTTTTTGTTTATGACTCAAAACCAGCATGTGTTTAACTATTTATGACTCAATTTCTCCATGGATTCTATAAGGAAACATAATGCAATCATTGGCCTTAACTAACTCAGCAATTGACCAAGCTAAGACTTGCTACTTGGAGGTTTTTTTGGTAAAAATATTTTTTAGATTGCAAGCAAGCATTTCAACAAACACTTACTAATCTAAACTAATATATGTCACAACATGGCTAGGACATGAATCCCATCTTGATGGACTTAAAGATGAATCTCTCATTTTTTTTTGTTTTTTCATGTTTAGGGATTAAGTTATCAAGACAAATCACTCACTCAACTTTACCTTACATGGTTGTTACAAAGCTATCATTTGTCTTGGAGTCGACACTAATCTATTTTGGCTAGGTAAGATTGGTCTCCTGCTAGAGTTCGTATTTCAAGGGTTATGAAACCCTTGAAAATAAACTTTAAGGTCCACTTTAATACAAAAAATCGCATGAAAGAGTTCAAGAGTCTATTACAATCACCAGTAAGGATCGATCCCTATCATGACACCCAAAAATTGATACGTTTTGTAGACACGCCATTTTGTCCAAGCCAAAACCCAAGGCATTAAAAGCATCATTTAGGGCATAAACATAGTCATTCGGAAGAATGGGTTAGTTCGCCACCATTCTTGGATAAAGTAAGGTGTTAAGAGAGTTAAAGATATGAAAAATCCACATTTTTTTCATGTATGAATCGATACATAACCTATATGTATCGATAAAGGACCTCCAAGTTATCAAAATTTAAAATTCCACTATTTGCATTGATAGAAGGGCAATGTATTGATATATAGTGAATGTATCAATATATGAGCCAACTATATCAATATGGGCTAACGTCATAGCTAAAATCGTGATTTTTGGCCAAAATGTATTAGTACACAAGTTATTGTATGAATACAACCTATATGTATTGATACAAAATTTATAGTATCGATACATTCTAGGTTTTTCGCCTAGATGCGTTGATACAACATTCATAGTATTGATACATACTACAATTTTAGTCTAGTTCGAGATATTTTTTACCCCTTGTTTCATTGGATTAAAACTCAAATTTGGCCACGATTTTGGCTCCAAAAATCATCCAACATTAGACATAGTGTCATCCACGTCATATGAAGTTTATTTTTTGGGCCTTAAGCATTGGATTGACACATTTTGAAAAGGCCCATTAAGGTTGGTAAGAGGACATTTCCTGTTAGAATCTAATTTAATGAAGGGCAAATGTGAGATTACTCATTTGATTAGCTTATGCATGGATTTTTTTTGTCTGCAAGAATTGAGATTAACCAATCAAATGTTGTAAACTCACCACTTAGTATCATTGCCTCTCAAATGGTTACATGACAAATACCCTAAATGCCCTTTTAGCTAGGTCAATTTTTATGGCTAATATTTATTCATATATAATGTGATTTTCATGCTCAACCAAAGGGATAATCACTCTTTTACATCAGTCTCCAAAATCATTTTCCTTAACCAAAGCTCTATTCACGTAGCTACCCCTTCACCCCTCCTAAAACCCTTCTAAAACCTCCTATTTCCTTCATTTCTACTCACCAAACTCCATTCCATAGATACCATAACCAAAAATTCCATTTTTTCATTCATTTCTTGCTAATCCAAAGCAAAGAGAGGGAAGAAAGAGAGCTCAAAGTTGGTTGGTTTGATGCTCAAAGAAAGAGCTAGCGGTTAAAGCTTCTTGGTATAGCTTCCATCTCTTTTCTATTTTATTTTCTATTTTTTTATCATTTCTATCATTTAGTTAAGCCATATCCATATGACTTTAACCTTATTAAGACTCTCATGCATTATTATGGCCTTGTTTGTGGAATTCTAGGATTTCAATGATCTTTTTTATGCTTTGATAATGCTTGGAATGCAAAATGCCATATTTCATTTCAACATCAAAACAACCCCTGTTCTTGCATTCATATCATTATTACTTTACTTTCCCATGCTTAATCTATGGTATTATGTCCATTCTAGCATTCTTTGATCCTTACCATGCATTTTAATGCATTTATACCATGATTACTTTGTTAAAATGAGGAAAAACCTAGCTCTTTTAGGTGTTTGCTTATGTTTGATGGTTCTGCTATGTTTAGTTTATCACACACCTTTATGATTCCTTGCAAAAAATCTATTTTCAAAAACCCCCAATTAAATCTATGCTAACTTTAATCAATAAAGACTAACATGGATTTAATGTTTTCAATCATTGATCCTTTAATCTTGGGAATAAATTAAGCTTAAATGTTTAGATTCATGGCCTTAATAGGCAAATATGCTATTTTTAATCCTAACAAAACCCAAAAAGTATTTTTTAAATGCTTGCTTAAAGCTTTCTCTTAAGCCTAGTGTTATGACTAAATGGCATGGATAATATTTGGTTCATCGATCTACTCTTTGAGATTTAGATTGGCCCACTACTCCACTACCATAGACCCAAAATTCTAGACATTCAGATGTGTAGAACCTTTGCACATGATTAAGAAGCGCTAAATAAAATATGCCCTATTTTTGTATTGACGACATAGTGATCTCGACTTAAAAAATAATTTTTGGACCATAAATGATTTTTATGAAAAGTTTTGATTTTTTTCCCTTAAAAGACATCGAAGTACCTTTCCAATGGTATATAGTTTGTCCTCGAATCATTCCGATTGTGGGAGTTGTTATTTTTCAACTGATTCATATTATGTTTGGGCCATTCTAGCCCACTAGATGATTTTTTTGCATTTTAAAAATATTTTTATTGAAAATTTCATGAAATTTGTTTTCTGAAAAGGTACTTTTTATGATTTAATAATTTTAAATGAGTCTAACATGATTTATCCAAATTCGCTATAGCCTTTCCCCTACACATGCTGTCAATGCCAAACTAAACCTAATTTCAAAAATTAATTCCTCCTAAAAAGTGATTTTCTAGGATTTTTGGAATATTTATGTATTAATCCTTATTGGGTTACCATTCTAAAGGTGTCTCATTTTCCACTAGAACCTTTGAATCTATCCAAAATAAATTCATGAAAATGGATAGCATAATGCTATTCCTTGTTTATGAACTTAAGAAAAATTAATGAATTTTCCCAAATCATCTCTTCAAGGCATTCAGATGCCTTGGAATGAATTCGATTAATTCCCCATGGAGTCATGTGTCATAACATGAGTCCCACTGGGCTTTGATTAAAGCCTGAACATTTTCCAAAATTAATTTTGTCTTATTTAAATTATTATTTTTAATTGAAGATCTATATTTTCACCAAGAAATATCCAAAAACATTTCAATTTTCAAAAATTACTTAAAGTTTTCTTGGTGGAGAGACTGCAACCTTGCTTTTCTAAAGAAATACTCTAACCTTATTGTAGATACCATTTTGTCTGAGCCAACATTTGAAGTATCTGAAGTCATAGTCTGAGCTGCCATCGAGGTTATTCAAAGAAGCATTAGTCAAGTTCCCACCATTCGCGGCTAAGGCAAATAGTTCAAAGAGTCAAAGGAAAGAAAAAATTTGCATTTTTGTATATCTCTCTTGATATAAGGGCTTGAGGTATCAATATAACGCTCCACATCATCCAAATTCCAAGGTTTTGCTATTTGTCTCGATACCTAGGGTGTTTGTATTGATACAGTGCTATATTGTATTAAAATTATGAATTTTGGCCAACAAGTTTCGATACAGGGATGTATATATTGATACAACGAGCTTAGTATCGATATAAGCTTGCTGGTATCGATACACCATGCTTTGTATCAATATCAAATTCAAAGTATCAATACATTCTGGGTTTCTTTGCTTAACGTGTTGACATAAAGCTTAATGTATCGATATACAAGGCTCTTTTGGCCTAATTTGAGACATTTTTCCTCTCTTCATACCATGATTTCAAAACTCAAATTTGGTCATGACATTGGCCCCAAAAAGCATCCAATATCAAACATAACCTCATACAAATCATATGGATTTAATTTTTGGGCTCTAAACATTGGATTAATACATTTTAGAAATACCTGTTGAGCTTGGAATGAGGGCATTTCAAGACAAAATCTAGTTTTATGATGGATAAACTTGAAACTACTCATTTGATTAGCTAATGTATGAATTACTTTGCCTACAAGAATCAAGGTTAACCAATCACAAATTGAAAGGTTTCACCTTATTATAATGAGTCATCATATTTTACATACCAAAAGTCCTATATACCCTCATTGCTAAGTTATTTTAGTGGCTAAAACTGTCCATTATATAATCCCTTTACTCAACTGACAAAAAAACCCTTTTTTACATTAGCCACAAAAAAAAAAAAACCATCAAGATCTCTAAAAAATCTTGTTCCCATAGCTCCCTTTCCACGTTTCCAAAAACTTTTCCAAATCCTCTCTTTTCTCTAATCTCTGCCTTAAAAATTATCCTCCACAGCAACCATAACCAAAAGCTCTTTCTTTTCATTCTTTCCTTTCTAATCCATAGGAAACGAAAAAAGAAAAAAAGACCTAGAAGTTGCTGCAGTGCTGCCTAAGAATGCTAAGAGTTCAAGCTTCCATTGTGGTATATCTTCTATCTTTCCTTCTTTTTATTTTCTATTTTCTTTCATCATCATCATTTTAGTGAACCTTATTGTTTCCATGACCCTATTAATGTTTCCATGCATTATTGTAGCTTTGTTTATGGTAGCTTTAGGATTTTCATGACTTTTTTGATGCTTCAATGGTATTTTGATGAACTAGAATGCCATATTTCTTGTTGGCATTAAAGCATCCCCTACTCCTACATTTTTCCATGTTTTTCTTCATCCTAACATCCTCAGTTCATGTGTGAATGCTTAGCCTAGCATAGTTTGATCTTGAAATACTTGGGATGCATTTTCACTATGATTTCTTTGATGAAGTGTATGGATAGCTTGCTATTTTGAGTGATTGTTCATGTCTAAAATTTTCACTTTGTTTAGTTCATCATATGTTTGTTGAAATGCCTCTATAATGTTTTAAAAATCTATTTTCCAAGAAATCCCAAAGTTAAATCTATACTAACCTCAATCAATGCGGATTAGCATTAATTTAAAGTTTTTAATATATTAGTTGTCCAATTTTAGGGATATATGAAACATCAATTTTTAAAATCATGGCCTTATTAGGCCAAATAAATTCTATTTTAAACCAAAACCAAAACCAAAACCAAAAAAATGTTTTCAAATATTTAATTTAAGTTTTGTTTCGAGCCTACCATTACCATTAGTGTGGATATTGGATGGTTCGATGGCTTATTCTATGGGAGTTGGATTGGTCTGTTACTTCACTGCCATGGACCTAGGTGATTGGACATTTGTATGTCTGACACCTTGAAACAAAATCATAAAGGCCTTAACTTGAAGAAACCCCTGCTTTGGTACTAGTAGTATAGTGATGCTTATTTGAAAATATCTTTTCAATGATTTTTTTGGAATTTTCTAGCATTTTTCCTAGATAGGGCATTGAATTACCTTTACAGTGATACCTTATTTTCCTCGGATCATTCCAAATATAAAAGCTATGGTTTTTCGAACCTTTGCTGTCTAGAACCCTTATAATCAATGACTCACATTTTGTTTGGGTAATTTTGACCGATCATGATTTTTGGGATTTTTAAAACATTTTTCCTGAAAGGTCTATGCAATTCCCTTTCTGAAAAGGTATCATTTTGTGATTTAACGATTCCAAATGAGTCCAAAATGATTTTTTAGTGTTCACTAGTCCTTTTTTCCAGCACTTGCTATTAATGCTTACTTATGTCCGATTTCAAAAATTAATTTTGTCTAGAAGTGATTTTCTAAGATTTTTAAAATATTTTTACATTAATCCTTATTGCGATATATTTCCAATAGTACCTCATTTGCCACTAGAAGCCATCGAACCAAGCCAAAATTAATTTGGGAAAGTGGGTAGTGCGATGTTATCCCTTGCTTTTGCTAAACTTAAGAAAATTCATTTGGATTTTCTTGAACTGTCTTTTCTAGTCATTCAAATGACTTGAAATATATTCATATAGTTTCCCCATGGTGTTGTGAGTCATGAAATAGGCCTTTTTAGGCTCAGATCAGAACTTAAATTTTTTTTCAAAATTAATTTCCACTTCTTGTTGAAAATATTTTCCATCCTAAAATTTATTTTTTTTCAAAAATATAAAAAATTTTGATTATAAAAACTCACTCAAATTCTTTCCGTTTGAGGGGTACTCCAACCTCGCTTTTTGAAAGGATTTTCCAAGCCTATTTCCTCTGAAAGGGTACCCAAACTCACTATTCCAAGTACATCCAAAATCTAAGTTTTCCTTCATTTTGTCTTCTCTAGACCTTTTATCAAAATTTTGTGCCTAAGATAACATTTGAATCCAAACACTTCTCAAAATTGTTTGTTCAGTTATTCTTCAAGAACTAAGATCAATTATGAGATACATCTGGATCATCCCATCTTTTCTATATATTCGTGTATTCATCTTTAATGTAACTTTTATTATATTCATTTATGTCTTACTAACCCGTTTCTCTTTCTTGATGATGATTTGCATTCATCTTTTAAACAAAATTTAATTCCATTAAATTGAGGCAGTGTTCTCCCCAGTGTTTGACATAGAGTTTCTTTTCTAAATCAATCCAAACTTCATTTTACCTAATCCTTTACATTTTTCCTCCTTCTTGGGTTGTATAGAGAGATATTAATTAAGCTTTTATCATAAAAACCCGGATCCAATATTAAAAATTTTGTATTCATAAAAGAGGATTACACATAAATAATGATCCAATGAAAAATCAAGGAAAACTGAGACTTTGATAATTTATGTCCAAATGGTACCAATTTTGGGCATCGTAGGGATGCTAATCTTTCCCTAAGCATAACTGACTCCTAGACCCTTTTTAAAACAAACTATACACAGTTCATAAAATTATTTTTTTGAGTTTCATAACTTGGAATCGTTGATTTTAATAGGTATCCAGTCATACCTAGCCTAAGATGATTTATGGCAACTCCAAGTCATGGTCATTTCGTGATGGCCATCCATGACTGATTGAATGAGCGATTTGTGTAACAGTTCTCTCATCGACTTTTACTTTATCACACTTAATTCACAATCATATCTCATTAGACTCTCGATAGTTCTTTTTTAAAGAAAGAGTAACACCTTTATTAGGTGGAAGTGAGCTACTTGTCCTCTGTGGTATCTCTTTTTTACCTATTGGCTAGCAACATCTTTTGGGACGTAAAGTACTTATGCTCCCATGGTATTCTTTTTATTCGTATGGGCAAAGCAAAATACATCCACTCAAATCGAACCCGTTCCACCAAGCTTACGATGGGCCTAGGATCAGGGTGCCTTGGTTGTTCTTACCGGATGAAAGAATAATTTGGAAACTTTTTAGAGTCAACTTAACCCTATATAGTCAACCCTAAGAGCTAAACCATGTTAGGCCATATCGAAGAGATGTTAGATCGACCCAGAGAATAAAATACTTGGAAAAACACTTCTTACCTATTACTCATTTTTATCATTTCTTTGTCACATGAATGATACTGAATGAACATCATCACCGATGTTTCTCTCCCACCTCAAATTATGTCATCTGCTGCAATAATACTATTAGGGCACATCATTATGCTGTCTAGCCTATGGCTAACATCTTTTTTCCTTCGAGGTTGGTATCACCTCCCAAGGA
>JBBYHK010000007.1:6713716-6724528 GCA_038382065.1 Adansonia grandidieri | reverse complement strand
AATGAATCATCACTATCTTGAGTAGTAATTTTTGTCCTCATGGGACAATTATGTGCTGGACATATTCGTATGCTATCCACATAAGTCTAAGTTTGACGAGCAAAATGTCTACACCTATATTTTTTTCCATGTTCAACTCAAGGCATTGTGATGTCATTGAGCATTTTATTCTATGATTTATTCCTTGTCTTTAATACATTACTAACTTGCGATTTCTTTTGTTGTTGTCATTGCTACATGATTCATATCATTTCATATCATCTTGGGATAATTGGTTCCAAGAGTGGTGTCCATAAACAAGTATCTCACCATGGTATAAGCATTAGTTGAAGGGTTTGAAGATTTGAGACAGTCAAGATTGAGTCCAAAAGAGATCAGAGAGAGTGGGGATAGTTTTCAGCTTGGATATATCTCAGAGATGCCAAAATGGGTTGAAATGGTTTTTAGGTAGTTCCATCTTTAGGAGTTGAGAGATACGTGGAGTGGTTGGGATGAGATTGATAATACAATCTTTATAGAAGATTATAAGGATATTGCTCTATTGGTCTAAGTCAAAGTCAACTTCAAATTATTATATGCCATGATATAATTTTGGAATCTTGCATATAGGTGCTTTGCTTTCAACAACCTGGTCCCTATTGTAAAAGAGTAGGTAGCGACGCTAAACATTTTGAAGGGCTAAGTCGATAAAATTCACTCTAAGTCAGAAAAACATATATCCCTCAGGAAAAACTTAGCTAATGTGCTTGGAGTTGGAGAACACTGGTAAACTTACATCTAGTTAAATCGAGGAATAATGTGTACCATGGGACAATTTGAAGTCTATTATGAGTATATAATTAGACAAGAAGAAGATTCGAGATGCTTTTGCATTGGCAATTTATGTCTGATTAGTTTTCAAAGGGCTTTAGGACACATAGAGGTTACCGTCGTAGATATCTGCTCAAAACTAAGTTGCAATATCAATCTTGCTCTTGCCATGTTAGGAGAGGCTCTCTGATCCTTAAATTTTGGGAGAGAATGAGGCAAAGCATGCATAATCGGGTGCTCATCAATGTTGTATGTATGGCTCCTTACTCATATTTGGGTAAAAGACAACCATAGCCACAAATGCCAAATTTTAGTCCTCTCACCAAGTTTTCGTAAACAAAGTGACTGCAAGATACCACCAAAGATCAATAGATTGCAAAGTTCCAAGATTTGAATGCCAATGAAGTGACTTAGATAGTTCCATGGATCATTGTGGGCTCAATTTGGTATAAATGCAAACCATTTCTTTGGGTGCCCTTTAGTGGATTATGGGGATTCATTGGTTATGCTTTGTCTATAGTTTTATGATAGTTTGATTGTCGATAGTTTGTTCCTTTCACTTATGACCTTTATATGCTAGATTTAGAATAAAGAGGGGATGGTGCATAAGCTAGGTACAAAAGATCTTTGATGCATGGTGAAAGACTTGCCGAATCATATTAAAAAAAAAGAAAATAGTGACTTCAGCCCGTGATGATTGGATAGTTAGGTGAGCTAACGACAACATATTGTTGCCTACTAAGGGAATCCCTCGTGTTTCGATAGAAAACCCTATATTTAAGACTAAAATCTTAAAGTGTGAGTTTGCACAAGAAAGAGTTGTTTTCATTAAAAAAATTTATCAGTTGCATAAAGAGAAAAACTAATAGGAGGATAAGTGTCAAGTCCAAAAAGGGTTTGACTTTCATAAAAGATATCTTGTTATTAAAATAATTCATAAAACTTCTCTCATATGGTAGGAGAAATTCGAGCACTATTTTAACTTTGAAAACATTACTTTGATTTTTTGAAAATTTTGATTTTATAATAAATAATAAAATTTGTCCTAAGACTTGGTTTTGACTACACGTACGAAATTAAACTCAAAAGACCTAAATACGGTCGATGAGGCTAAAATGACCTTTAAATGGAAGTATCATAGTAACTTTAAAGGACTCAATTTTAGTGTAAAATTACTAAAATGTCCCTAGATATAATACCTTTGACATGAAAGTATCTTGGTAACCTTAAAGGACTTGAGAATAATTATAAAAGATGAACCTATCCCTAATGCACACCATTATCATGAAAGAATCCCAATGACTACATAGGGCTCAATTAAAAGATAAATTACCAAAATATCCATAAAATGTACATTTGATGTATAAATATCCCAGTATCTTAAAGGATTAAGTATCATTATAAAGAAGATGAACCTATTCTTTTTATGCCATTTGGCCTATAAGCATCCCAATGATTATAAAGGACTTGGTTCTAAGATAAATTACTAAAATGCCTTTTGAGATTAGTTTTGTCACGAAAACTTCCTGATAATGCTAAAAGACTTAAAGATGATAAAAATTGATAATTTTACCCTAAATGGGTAACTTGAATGTTAAAAGTGACCTAAAATGCAACAACTAAAATTAAGCCTTTAAACTTTTCAAAATTACCCGTTAAGCCCAAAATGATTAAAAATGCAAGGAATGTTCCTAAAATAACTAAAATACCCTAAATGGGTAAATTGTTATGAGAAAAAACCATTTTAACCCTAAAATGCAATGTTCTCATAAATGTTCCCTAAATTTTGAAATGTTCATACCCTATTAGAGAGTTAGAAGAACATGAAAGGTTTTAATACATTTTTTGCCCCACCAGAAAATCGAAGGAATGCTAGAAACACTGCATAATGACCAAAATACTTTGAATGGGAATTTTGATATGTGGAATGGCCGTTTTGACCTTAAAATGTTATGGTTTGCCTAATGGACTCTAAACTTTTTTATTTTTTAATTTGGTCCCTTCATTAAATAAAATTACAAATAAACATAAAAACATCACAAAAATCATGGAAATCATACCAAAGTCACAATAAGCATTCGACTAAACACCCATGGCTTTAAAACAATTTTTTATTTTTGCAAATAAGCCTTTAAACTTTTTAAAATTAAAGAAAGATCCTTTAAAGGTTAAAAAAGCTTGAAACACATTCAGACAAGTTAGACATGCATAGAAAACACCCTTAAAGGTCTCAACATGATCGAACCAAACCTAAATGGCCATAGAAAAATTTTTGTAATTTTTGCAATTTAGTTCCTATATTTCTATAATTACAAATTAGCCTAAAAATCTAAATATCACAAAATCACACATACTATTTTTAGCCAAGCATGGAAACACCCATCCAAGGTTAAAAAATTTGGAAAATTATTTTTAAACCTTTACAAGTTTAAAATTTCCAAAATATCATAAAATTAACCATGAAAAATTATTCGAAGACCATTATGAGTTTCGGCCAACATGTATTTCACCTACAAAATAATTGTTTTTATCACATATTTCCATGAATATCAATATACACACATATGATAATTTTTTTCCAAGCATAAATATGCATAAAACATGATAAATAATGACTATATCAACATAAATCAACATAAACATATTAAAAAAAAAAGACAAAAATATATGCATAAAAATAACATTATTTTTATTAATAAGCACAAAGAATCTTTATAAAAATCAACACATTACAAATAAAAATTAAATAAAGTAACAAAATTAAGGAACTTTGTTCATAGTCAACATGAGCATGGATTAAAATCCATGAGCTTAAGCATGACGTTGGCTCATTAAAAAGAAGCAACACGAGTGGAAGTATGAAAACCTAAAAATTTGTTGAGTATTTTTACATTGGAAAGTGTAGAAAATATGTAAAAACTTAATTTTTCTCTAGTATTTTTTTTGGTGTTTTTGTATTGGAGAACCATTCCCCTTTGCTAAAAGCATCCTCCCCTATTTATAAAGGAGTAAGTCAGCCAAGGGGTGAAGGAATGCCCTTGGCCGAATGGTTCTAGCAATTTTTTCAATTTTATTTTATTTATTAATTAATCCTTTAGATATTTCTAGGTTATATCTAGCTTTAATTAATTAATTTTACATTAGTCGAAAAGCCTAACGTGGGCTAAGCTTGAGTGTTATGATGATCTAAGAAAATATTAATTTAATATATAGTTAAAATGTAACTAAATTGGTTAAGGACTAAAGTGCCACATGCAACAAATTATAATGTATAGTTAATATGTAACAAATTTTATGAAAACAATGAGCTGAGGGACTAAATTGGAAGAAATTAAAAGTTATAAATTAAAAATTTTAGCTACGAATTTAAACACATAAAAAGCCTAATTAAGTGCCCATATAAAATTTTGGATCCAAAAGAATTAATAAAAATTTTGAAGAGAGAAAGCATTATTAGGCTTGGTTGTAAAATTAAAATGGGCCTAGTTAGGCCTTGTTGGAAAATATAATGGATTTGTTGAAATGATCATAAATGGGCTTGTAGAGAATGAGATGTGCTTGGTATAAAATCAAAAATGGCTTTGACAAGCTTATTGGCCTTGTTAAAAAATTAATGGGTTTATTTGGCTAATTAGCAAAATCTATAATTTGTAATCCATTAAAGAAATTTGTCCCCAAAAATAAAATAAAATAAAAACAAAATAAATTTTTCCTATAAAATTCCAAGTGTTGAATAGAAATTTTTTTCTGAGAAAGAGATAATCAAGAATTCTAAACTTATAAAATTTTACAAGAAAAGTCTTTTGAAAAAAAAATGATTTTTGAAAGAAAAATAAAAAACTCGTAAAATAAATTAGAGTTTCAAAGACTAAATTAATATGAATTTAATGGAGATATCTAAAGAACTTTAAAAATTCTAAACCTAAAAAAGATCCATACCAAAAATTTACAGAGCAAAAGACTTTGTATTTTAGAAATGAGAAAATTCCAAATATACATTCAAATATTTACAAAAATGAGTTAAATTTAACATATTATTAATTTATAAAATAATAATGATGAAAATCTAAAATCTGAATCAAATTTTGTCAAAAAACTTTCATGAGCAAAACATGCGCAGCATAGTGAAAATTTTAGAATTAAATACTAAAATGGAAAACTTGATACCTCGTGATATAAAATGCTAATAAATATTTTTTTTGAATATTTTTTTTGTTCCTTAAGATAAGTATCAACGTAAATACTACATTGGTATCAGTAAAAATATATGACAGTCGACTTACCATTTTTTTTACAAAAAATCCTTAAAAATAGGAAATTTGACCATGATATCATCTGTAAAATTGAATTTCAAATTTTAACAAGAATAAAGTAAAAACCAATTTTTTGGTATTAATACTACATAAAATATCGATAATAATGTACAATAGTCAACTCCCAAAACTTCATGAAAAGATCTTGAAAAATCCTTAAAAATAGAAAATTTGACCATGATATTTTTTCTAAAGATAAATTTTAAACTTTGACAAGAAAATATTTGAAGGTTAATTTTTCTCTTGAAAATTCATCCATTTTATCCAAGATCTATATTTTACAACTCTTGAAACTATACTTTTTGGTCACATGCATATGCAGCATTTAAGTATGACAAAATTGATCTTGAAAACACCCAACTTGCTTGGAAGAGATTTACCTTTACCAGGCTAGTTGCTAAATTCGTAATCTCGAGTATTTAAGACTGTCAGAAAAGGGCCTAGACGAAATTAGGTGTCTAGAACTGATCCTATTTGGCAGTTGCTGAGTATTAGAAATAGTGCAAATACCAAATAGACACAATTTTGTTCATTTTGTAAAGTCTTGAAAAATAAACTAAACTAGATATACATTAAAAATAGAATAACTAGGGGTGAAACCTTAGGTTGAAATGTTGATTAGGGCAAGGGCTAAGTTTAAAGAGTTGGCTCGGCCAAAACCAAGGCAGTCAATGAAAATGATTAAGATGAAACATAAGTTTAAAAGGGTTGACTAGAATGGAACCATGATAGTGAACTTAGGTAGGAACCAGGTGAAACCTAAGTTTAAAAGGGTTGATCAAGGCATAACTCAAGTCCAAGAAGTTGACCAAGGCAAAACCATGACAGTTAATGGAAGTGACCATGGCGAAACCTAAGTCAAAAAAGATTGACTAGGGCAAAGCCTAAATAAAAAAGGATTGACCAAGTGGAACCTAAGTAAAAAAGGGATGACTAAGGTAGAACCTAAGTTGAAAAAATATTTACCGAGACAAAACCATATGAGTCAAAAAAGGTTGACAAGACAAAAACTAAGTCGAAAAGATTAACTAAGAAAGAACCTAAGTTAAAAAGGGATCACTAGGGCAAAACCTAAATCTAAAAGGGATAATTAGGGTGAACCTAAGTTGAAAGGGGTTCACAAGGATGAAACCATACGAGTTAGAAAAGGTTGACCAAGGTAAAACCTAAATTGAAAAGGTTAATCAGGGCAAAACCAAATTCAAAACAAGGTTGATCAGGACAAAGCCATATGAGTGGATAAGTTTAAACGATTGATTGGGATGAAACCATATGAGTTAACAAGGCTAAAAGTTTAACAGGGGTGAAACCATACGAGTTAATATGTCTAAAGGATTGACTAAGATGAAACCATATGAGTCAACAAGTCTAAAAGGTTGACCAAGATGAAATCTTATGAGTCAATAGTCTAGAAGGTTGACCGGAATGAAACCCTACAAGTAAATAAGTCTAAAAAGTTGATTGAGATGAAACCCTATAAGTCAACGAGTTTAAAAGGTTGACTGAGATAAAATCTTGGCATTCAACAAGTCTAAAGGGTTGACAGAGATGAAATCATAAGAGTCAACAATGTAAAAGGTTGATCGGATGAAACCATACAAGTCAACAAGTTTAAAAGGGTTGATCACGATGAAACCATATAAGTCAACAAATCTAAAAAGTTGACTAGGACGAAACCATATGAGTCAACAAGTCTATAGTGTTGACAACAAGTTAAAGTGTTAACCAAGATGAAACCATACGAATCCACAAGGCTAAAAGGTTGACCAGGATGGAACTATGTCAACAAGTCAGAAGGGTTAACCAGGAAAAAAACCATGTGAGTCAACTTGGGTAGAGACAATGTTTGATATTCAATTAATTTAAAGGGTTGTGAGAGTAACCTTTCGATATTAAGAAGTTGACATGGTGAACGATTATTACTTTTCTCTAATGTCATGGTCAGCTTTTAATATGCAAATCATTAAAAATGATGCATGTAAAACATATATAATGCATTTTCATGATTGTATAATCTCTGACCTAGCATATTTTAGAATCAAAGGTATTTTAGAAAGTGTAACAAATGTTGTTTTTCATTTGGTGAAATGGGATTGACCTCTACTTGGAGTCGAAGGTTGTGGATATTTCTTTTCCTTTGGAAAAAGGAAACTCGTGCCTAAACTTGAAGTTAAAGGCTTTCTCCTATACTTGGAGTTGAAGGCTTAAACTGTTAAAAGGCTATCTTATGTTTGCCCTATGAAATCCTTCTCCTAATATTGACTTTAAGATTCTAAGAATTGTTCTATTTTTCTTGAAAAGTCACCAAATAATGAATTAGTGCAGTTAGATAAGAATCATAATTCACTACTTGAAGTAGATTTCTATTACCATTATGAAAAGTATTACAATTCATCTAAATTCCAAGTTTATGGAATAAGATCACTTTTTCATTCTAACCTGGGAAAGATCTACTTGATCAAAAATAATGAAAATTTCATAATAATTTGAACCATGAATTTTCCAATATCAAGGATAATGATATGCCATCTTCATTTGTTAAGGCTTCTTTGTGATTCATGATCACCGACAATTTTGAATGAAATGAAGGAATGAATTTAAAGGAACAAATGAGGTGGTACTACTAAAACTTTATTTCAAATTGGTACAAGAAAGTTAAAGTTTATCAAGACCAAGCTTGAGTGGATGTTCCTAAGGGAGTTCCTTAAAACACAAATAGTCAAGTATAACATCCTTTTAATCTTCACATACAATAGCTCGACAGGTGTTAAACTAATGTTAATAGACACAAGTCTCAAGAGGTTAATTCAAAAGGTTTTTAGAAAGCATCAATTTCTAAGGTAGAGTATAAAAGTTCTAAAAGGTTATTTTGAAAAGAATCAATGTTTGGGTATTTGACTCAGCCTTTCGCTGATGTTATGAAATTTTTAGAGGTTTAGGATCATTTTTGAGTTAACATGAAAGGGTTCCTTTTCTTTGATGGCTATCTTCATTAGTTTAGGAACAATTCCAAAGCTTTTAAGTTTGTTCTATGCTGCCCTTTTTGGGTTTTCACTTTAAAACTTCATTTTTTTAATTGATTGCCCAACCATATTCTCTAAGAGTTTCCTAAAAATGACTGAATAACTCAAGTAGTTATGTTTGATAAAAATGGACTTCGTAAGTCCTAATATAGGCCATAGTTCATGGTTTAGAAAGAAAGGATGATAGGTCCAAATTAAATGTTTAAAGGTAATTGAATCAAGGATTATTTCTCTTTGAATGAAATTTGATCATATATATCTTTACTTTTGATGGAACTTGAACTTTGGACTTTTTTCATTCTTTACTTAATGGAACTTGAAATTTAAACTATCTTTATTCTTTACTTTGAAAAAACTTGAAATTTAAACTTTTTTCATACTTCACTTTGAAAGAACTTGAGATTTAAACTTTCTTCATACTTCACTTTAAAGGAACTTGAAATTTGAACTTTTTTCATTCTTGGAAATTTTCATTGTGACAATTGACTTGTTTTTCTTGTAAATTTAGAATAGAATTTGCCTTTTCTAGCCTTGAAGCTTTGCTTTACCAGCCTTTCAGTGTGGAGGGTAATCCTTGATTAGGTTTTAAAGAAAAAAATAAGTTATCAGGCTTAAAGAGAACTAAAAAGGGAAAATTTTTCTATATTTATGAAAAGATAAAGAAAGATGGCCATTTGTCATTTCAATCAAAGCCATTTAAAGTGGCAAGCATTTCGTTATGAGAAAAGGTTATTTTATTTTTATTTTGAATACCTTAATAACATGACATTGCATTCAATTTTTAAAGGCTTAAGATATGCCCTTTACATTATCAACTACATAGCCGCCAACGAATCTTGGTTTTGTTTGAGCTTTTAGGAAATAAATTAAATTGGTATGGGAAAACTTTGAATTTCACATTTGATTTATCAAGTATTGGATTAAAAATGTCTTATCCCAAAGGAAAAAGGTGTTTTTGGCTTATATTTGTTTTTATTCTTCTTAAATCAAGGATTTGGAAGAGTGTCATGGAAGTTATGGCAAAAGATTACTTAAATGAGGGAGATCTCAGAATTACTATCATTATTCTAACACATGTTGAGCTATCAACATTTGAATTTTTTAAAAGTACAACTTGTTGTTTGACTCTCAAGAAATCTAATAAAGAACATTTAGGTATGGAATGTCTGTGGCTGAATGTTTAGAATAATCATATACATGAAGGTGAAGGACTTTTCTGCGAAAGTTGAATCAATGGTGATAACCTATCCAATTAAAACCTTTAGAAAAATTTTTATTATCCAAGATATTGGAAATCATTCTTAACAAAATTCATGACCTATGATAGAATACGTAATATGCAAATCAATTGAAACCCTTTCAAAAAAATTCTCATTATCCAAGATATTAGAAATCGTTATTAACAAAATTCATGACCTATGATAGAGTAGACAATATGCATAAACCAAAATTCATTTCAAAATTCACAATTTTCAAAAATAAAGATATAGAAATTGCCTCGTTTGGCATACTATCATAATGTGGATGGCTCTTAGGCTAATAGTTGTTGATAGGTATCCACCAATTTTTAGAATTTTACCGAGTTGGCACCATTAAGGGTCTGTACTTTGCTTTTCCTTCAAAGGAATCTTCCAAAGGGATTTGCCTTTCCCTTTTATTAGGGACATCTTTTGAATAGATTAGGTGAAATGCTATTGCAAAAAACTAGACATTGGTTTCATGGAAGCAACAGATAAATCTTTCTTGATAACATGGTCTTGTTATATTCAACAACCTAGGCAATTTTCACTTTCTTGTCATAATTGATCATACAAATAGTTTAGCGACAGTGGGATCATACAAATAGCTTTAAAAAAAGAAGTCAATAAAAAACAAACTATTTATGCTCCTTAGAGCAAAACAATTGCAATGAGACAATTGGTGAACTTTTACAAGGTTTTAATTATTCATAATTGTCTAAACACAAAAAATGCTTCCATGAAAGTTGAATTGTAGATTCGCTAGTGGAAGATCAATAGGTGTATCAAAATCTAAGTTTTCAAGCTAAAAAATTCCACAAGATGTGTTGTTGTTTCCTATCATCTTAATAATGCTATAAGCACAATGACTATATGAGACTTGATTTTTTATTGAATTCTTTAGTAGAGAAGATGAACCCAAAAGCTCATTTCATAATAAATAATCATTCAACCAATTCAAGTCAGAATTTGCAGCAGCTTGTGATTTCTAGTCAACCATGCTAGATACTTCAAATAATCCTTACATTAAACAACATGCATTAGTTACTGAGATCCTTTGTTGCACCCTGGCACTCAGATTGTTCTAGTTTGAGTAAGTAGGCTCCTAAGCTTTGTTTGGATGGTGAAAGATTATTCGATTCCACCAAGACTATTGAGTAATTAAAAGTTAGGATAAAGACAAAATCCAAATGCATTTCCTTGCTTTCTAGACTTTCTATAGTCCTAGCTTCCATTGGCTATGACTCATTGGCATTTATTGATAAGATCACTTTGATGTCCCACATATGCCATTTGTTGCCCCTTGGTGAGTTTTAGGGTCAGCATGAATATGTATTATGTGACGAGCTCTTACATGTTGAGTATCTTTAGGTGGTTGCCTTCTAGCTTGCACTTCCCTAGATTCCCTAGCAGAAGTATTGGTATGAT
>JBBYHK010000007.1:6695104-6713616 GCA_038382065.1 Adansonia grandidieri | reverse complement strand
TACATGTTGAGTATCTTTAGGTGGTTGCCTTCTAGCTTGCACTTCCCTAGATTCCCTAGCAGAAGTATTGGTATGATATGGGACTATTTTTAAATTTGTTTGGTAAAGGCTTTAGGGTATATATTTACTGGACAAACTATTGTTGGATTATTTACAGAGACATTTTGGGTATATATTTGCTACAAATTTTGGGCATTAGGGGTTTGTGTATCTTGCACATGACTTAATTGCCTTCTTGCTTGTACTACCCTAGATTCCCTCATAGAAGTTTGATAATATTGTTTAGACACTAGCAGACTGGCCCTTTGCTATTTGTGTCAACATTTCTTTCTGTCCTGTAGTATCTTGCATCTAGTAATTCAGTATTACTCTACCTTGGAAGTGTAAAAAATAAGTTGAATTAGTTTGTGTGAATATGCACATGTCTTGTTAACATTAATCTTTATCATCATCCATGCATGATTGTCAATGAATAAAAAACTCATACATGAATTAATAACTAAATGAATAAATACGTGTATCGATGAATGAATGAAAAAGGTAGCATTTAATGGAACAAATTAAGTGCTAGCAATTGGTTAAATATCATGCATGGAGATTATTTCAGAGGTAAGAATCCAAGGAACATGAGTCATGATTCAACACCATTACTTCATCATCCAAAACTCTCTAATTTATCAATTAATTATTGTCGTACATAACCATATTTACATGATTCAAAAATAACAAAAGGGACAACTATTGCAAGCACATCATTTTCCTAGCTGTGTTAATGCGAACCATAATTTTCTCTTTTTTTTAAACCTTATATTTACAAAACCCTGCAAGTAGTCAAAAGATTGTCTCCATGACCACTTCATTGCCCTTCAACATTCTAATACTTCTAATAATGCAATAAAGGTTTGGTAGCAACATTTGACCTTGGCTCGACTCAGGATTACATTGGCATTAAGTAGTTCTTGAACTTTACTCTTAAACTCATTGCATTCTTCTATAGAATGTTCCCATAATCCTGCATGATATTTGTATGGTGTATTAAAATCAAACAATTTAGGATAAGTGGGTTCATGGGGGCAAATGTGTAGACAAATAATAAGCTAATCCTCAAACAAAAGAAAATATAATTCTTTATAAGTCAATAGAGCGAATCAAATATTCTCCTGTGGTCTTCTCTCAATATGAAAGCTAGGAAATAATGGGCTAGCATTAGGAAGACCAAAAGGATTGAAAGGTAGGCTAATTTGCATGAATGCATAATTCGGTGTCTTTGCCTCACTTTTGCCTAAAGGCATATTCGATTTGAACAATTGCTCCTTTATCTATCAAATCTCATGTCCCATTTTTTCGATTACTTCCTCCAAAATCTTGACCCTATTTATCAATCTATCAACTAGACCTTTTATTCCTTGAATTTCATGGCCATACACTCCTTCAATGGACTCTAACATGTTGATTCTTGTCTCTAAATTATCATCCATGCCTTAGTCCTTGAAATACAATGAATGGGACAATTTTAGTACATTATAGAAATCATGAATGCGTGAGCATATAAATAAATGGAAATATGAATCTATGCAGATGTAAAAATGCTTGAGTAAATCTAATAATTTTCATAGGATATGAATGTCTTGCAAAGATTATAAAGGAGAAAATTAATATAATGTGACAATTAATGTGAGAAATAAATAAAATTTATCATAGTAACACATATGCAAAATTATTGATATAAAAAAAAATAAATTATAAGAGTAAAAAGTTTGAAGTGTTCCCTCATGTGTACCTAATTTGGTGACTTCTAAAGTCAGATATAGCTTTAACTAGGTGAGGCTGTTATAGCTCATTACATGAAGTTCGGGTTAGTTATGTTATTGAATTATTTCTCGAGCCTGGAAAGAACTAACGAAGCACCCTAATCCTTACCCATCACATGTTTATGTCAAAAAGGGTTCAATTCGAGTAGGAATATCTTCCATGCTTGTAACCTCAAATAGGCATGGGAATCTACACCCGGTAGTGTTTTTATTGGTCTAAACAGAGGCTAACACCTCAGAAAAGAAAGCTACTTCAACCCTTCCTAAAATATTGGATAACTTATGCCCCTTCCATATGCCTAGAGGAGAGTCTAATGGTATGCATACGCATAGTGTGTGTGGGGGAACGAGCAAACCTTTTAGGACTTGACTTTTTCAAAAGTAATAAAAACCCTATCCTAAATACCTTATAAAAATGATGTTACAAAAGAAACAAATGGGTTAGTAAAAATAGAAAAAGACTATATAAATCCAAAATATAATAAATGTTTCTGAAATATGCTAAGAATTATAGTTAAATATCGATTGAAACCAAATTAATCAAAATTTAGTTGACACGTTATTAACTGTAAGCCTAGCTCTCTAACTAGTCCCTTATGGAGTCTCCAAGCTATTACAACATGGCCCGTATACGAATCTTGACTAGCTTATCTTAAAAGCGAGTGTACCTCGCCTTACTATATATTTATATATCATTATTATTTTTTATTTCTAAGAGCCTTATCATTATTATTTTCTCTTATTTTGGGGATTGAGTTGTCGAGATGAATCGCTCATTGAACTTAACTCTGAATAATCATTGCGAAATGATATTTATTTTTTTGGGAGTCACCACCAATCTATTTTGGCTAGGTGAGACTTGTCACCTATCGAAGTTCATAATTTGAGGGTTATAAAACCCTTAAAAACAAAGTTGATAATACCAAAGATCACGTGAAAAAAGGTCTAGGAGTTGATTACAATTTTAAGTAAGGATCGATCTTCTCATGGCATCCAATAATCAATACCTTATTAATCTCGTATTAATTGAAATTTTGATTTTTATTCGATCTTAATATCCGTATTTAATTATAATTCCCATATATCAAAATAAAATTTTATGCAACAAATTTATTCCAAATGAGACAATCAGATTTTTAATATTTTTGAATGTTAAAATATCTTTCGCACCCTACTGCAGGACCGGAGGAAAACATAAGGTTTTATCATTGTTTTTCGGATCCGACTAGAGAGCCAATGGAATATGAAAGGTTTTAAGTAATCAAAATATCTTTTGCATCCCACTGGAGAGCCAAAAGAATACAAAAGGTTTTATTTTTCTAAAATTCAAAAAATCTCAATTTTTAAAAAGAATATCTCATGATTAAAATAATCTGTAAAACCCCTCTTATATGCTAGGAGAAATTCTATGCACTATTTTAACATCAAAGACGTTACCTTGATTTTGTGAAAATTTTGATTTTATAATAAATAATAAAATTTGTCCTAAGACTCGGTTTTAACTACCCGTACAAAATTAAACTCAAGGGACATAAATATGGTCAACGAGACCAAAATGTCGGTTAAAATATCTTTGACGTGAAAGTATCCTAGTAACTTTAAAGTACTCGATTTTATTGCAAAATTACTAAAATGTTCCTAGGGTATATATTTGAAATAAAAGTTTCTCATAACCCTAAAAGACTCAAGAATGATCATAAAAGATGAACATATCCCTAATGGACACCATTGTCATGAAAGAATCACAGTGACTACATAGGACTTGGTTTTAAGATAAATTACCAAAATATCCTTGGAGTGTACCTTCGATATATAAGTATCCTAAAATGCTAAAGGACTAAGTATCATTATAAAAAAGATGATCTATCCATATTACGCACCTTCAACCTATAAGCATCCCAATGATCATAAAGGACTTGGTTCTATGACAAATTAAAAAAATGCCCCCCAAGTATTACCTTTGCCATGAAAGCATCTCGATAGTCCTAAAGGACTTAAAGATGATAGAAAATGACAATTTTACCCTAAATGGACAACTTGAATATTAAAGGTGACCTAAAATGCAACAATTGCAATTAAGCCCTTAAACTTTTCAATATTACACTTTAAACCCAAAATGGCTAAAAATACAAAGATCGTTCATAAAATGACTAAAATGCCCTAAATAAAAAGATTGATATGAAAAAAAGATCATTTTGACCCTCAAAAGCAAGGTTTTCCTAAATGTTCTCTAAATTTTAAAAATTACAGCTTGTACCCCATCGGAGAGCTAGAAGAATATGAAAGGTTTTAATACATTTTACACCCCACCAGAGAATTGAAGGAATGCTAGAAACACTCCAAAATTGCCAAAATACTTTGAACGGGAAATTTCATATGTGGAATGACCATTTTGACCCTAAAATTCTAGGGTTTGCCTAATTAAGTCAAAACTTTTTTTTTTAATTTGGTCCCTTTATGAAATAAAAGCATAAATAAACATAAAAAACATCATAAAAATCATGGAAATCATACAAAAAGTCACAATAAGCATTCGACCAAACACTTGTGGCTTTGAAACATTTTTTTTTCCATTTTTTCAAATAAGTACCTAAACTTGCATAAAAAATGCCCTTAAAGATCTCAACATGATTCAACCAAGCTTAAATGGCCATAGAAAAATTTTGTAAATTTTACAATTTAGCCCCTATATTTTTTTATAATTACAAAAAAGCCTAAAAATCAAAACATCATAAAATCACACATATTATTTCGACCAAGCATGGAAACACCCTTCCAGGGCCTTTAAAAATTTGGGAAAATTATTTTTAAGCCTCTACAAGTTTAAAATATTATAAAATAATCTAAAATATCATAAAATCAAGGATAACAAATTGTTCGAAGACCATTATGATTTTCAGCTGGCATGTATTTCACCCATAAATAATTGTTTTCATCATATATTTCCATGAATATTAATATGCATAATATCATAATTTTTTCCCAAGCATGAATATGCATAAAACATGATAAATAATGAATATATCGTCATAAATCAACATGAAAATATTAAGAAAAACAAGACAAAAATATAGGCATAAAAATAACATTATTTCTATCAATAAACACAAATAATCTTGAAAAAAGGTAATATGTTACAAATAAAAATTAAATAAAATAAACAAAATCAAGGAACTTTGTTCATATCCAACATGCTTATCCTTTCAACATGGATTAAAATCCATGAGCTCAAGCATGATGTAGGATCCCTAAAAGGAAGGAAAATGTGAAAGTATCAAAAAGTAAAAATTTTCTAAGTATTTTTACCTCACAAAGTGTAGAAAATAAGTATTTTTTGGTGTTTTTGTATTAGAGGACCATTCCCCTTTGTTAGAAATATCTTTCCTCTTTTTATAGAGGTAGTAAGTTGGCCAAGGGGAGGAATGCCTTCAGCTGATTGGTTCTAGCAATTTCTACAATTTTCTTTCTTTATTTTATTTTTTATTTATTAATGAATCCTTTAGTTATTTCTAGGTTATATCTAGCTTTATTTGATTAATTTTACATTAATCAAATAGCTTAAGGTGGGCTAAGCTTAGGTGTTATGATGATCTAATTATATATTAATTTAATATATAGTTAACATGTAATTAAATTAGTTAAGGAAAAATTAAATTCCAACCAAATTAGTTCATGTAACTAAATCATTAAATTCCACAATTAAAACAACTATAAACAAAATTGTGAGAATTAAAAAAATGAAATAAATAGAATCATAATTACTAAATTTATGAAAACAATAAGTTAGAAGGACTAAATTGTAGGAAGTTAAAAGTTATAAATTAACAATTTTATTTACGAATTTAAACAGGTAAAAAATCTCAATTAAGTGTCCATATGAAATTTTAGACCCAAAGAATTTATAAAAATTTTGGAGAGAGAAACATTATTGGGCTTGGTTGTAAAATTAAAATGGGCCTATTTAGGCCTTGTTGGAGAATAGAATGGATTTGTTGAAATGATCATAAATGGGCTTGTAGAGAATGAGATGGGCTTGGTATAAAATCAAAATGGGTTTGACAAGTTTATTAGCCTTGTTAAAAAATTAATGAGCTCATTGGGCCCATTAGCAAAATCTATAATTTTTAAGCCATTACAAAAATTTAGCCCTAAAAATAAAAGAATAATAATAATAATATTAATAAAATTTTCTTATAAAATTCCAAATGTTGAACAAAAATTTTATGTTTGAGAAAGAGACAATCAAGAATTGTAAGCTCATAAAATTTTACAAGAAAAATCTTTAGGAAGAAAATAGATTTTTAAAAGAAAAACAAAAAACTCATAAAAAAATTAAAGTTTCAAAAACTAAATTAATATGAATTTAAAGAATTTTAAAAATTCTAAACTTAAAAAGAAATCTTACAAAAAAATTTACAAAGCTGAAGACTTTATTTTTTGAAAATGAGAAAATTCCAAAAATACGTTCAAATATTTACAAAAGTGGGTTGAATTTAGCATATTATTCAAAATACTAGCCAAGATTAATTTATAATATAATAAAGATGAAAATATGAAATCTGAAACAAATTTTATCAAAAAAATTTCACGAGCAGAACACATGCAGTACAGTGAAAAATTCAAAATTACATGCTTAAATGGATAGCTTGACACCTTATGGTATAAAATGTTAATACATATTTTTTTTCTTGAATATTTTGATTTTTTAGGGCGAGTATCAGCATAAATACTATATGAGTATCCATAAAAATATACGATGGTTGATTTGCCAATTTTTACAAAAATTCTCAAAAAATCCCTAAAAATAGGAAATTTGGCCATAAATTATATGTAAAAGTGAATTTAAAAATTTGGCAATGATAAAGTTAAAAACCCATGTTTTGGTATTAATACTACATAAATATCGATAAAAATATATAACAATTAGCTTTCAAAATTTCATAAAAAACAGTCTTGAAAATCTCTAAAAATTGGAAATTTAACCATGATATTTTTTGCAAACAGAAATTTTAGGATTTGACAAGAAAACCTTTAAAAGCTAATTCTTCTCTTGAATATTCATCCATTTTATCAAAGATCTATATTTTATTACCCTCAAAACTGCATTTTTTTTCACGTGCATATGTGGCCATTTAAGTGTGACTAATTTGGTCTTGAAAACACCCAACTTGCTTGGAGAAGTTTGACCTCTACCAAGGTAGCCGTTAAGTTTTGAATTTCAGATATGTAAGACTATAAAATAAGGCTCAGATGAAATTAGGTATCTACATGACTCGATTGGCACCTAGCTCTTTATGGATGGACTCCATTGGTGTTCTTTGTGGGCAGACTCGACTAGTGCCCAGCTCTTTATGGACAAACTCGATTGGAATCAAGCTCTTTGTAGATGGACTCTTTAGTGCCCTACTCTTTATGGATAAACTCGACTAATGCCTGTTCTTTATGGACTGATTTTATTGGTGCTTAGCTCTTTATGGATGAATTTTATTGGTGCCCACTTCTTTGTGGGCAGACTTTTTTAGTGCTCAGTTCTTTATGGATAGACTCTAGTAGTGCCTAGCTCTTTATGAATAGACTTAGCTAGTGCTCAACTCTTTATGGACTAACTCAAGTGGTGCCCGACTTTTTGTGGACAAGCTTAATTAGTGCCCAGCTCTTTATGGACAGACTTAATTGACACTTAGCTCCTTATGGACAGACTCGGCTCTTTGGGGGTGGACTTTATTGGCACCCAGCTCTTTATGGACTATAAGGAATAGGTGTTCAGCTCTTTGTAGATCGAATGAATATAAATTTAGATATGTTACCTAGATGTCCTTCCGATTTAGGATCTCATAAGGTTAGGAATTCTTCCCTAGAGCCTTTCGAGTTTTTTCAAAAATAAGAATCTGTACTTGAGGTCTTTTGGTAGTTTAACTTTTGGGTTTAAGAGTTTACACCTGAAAAGTATTAATTATTGCATGATTAATGCACAAGGATGTAAACAAAATGATAATCTACAAACTTAATTTAATAATTTGATTTACTATTTTTGACTTATTTGCTCATCTGAGAGTTTAATCTAGTGCCTTTTTTTCTTTGGGGTTTACCCATGTTGCTCTTGATGTTCAAAGGCTCTGAATGGTCAAAGTTGTTTTTGGAAAGCATGGGAAGCCCATAATTATAGGATAAGGTCTTTAAGCTTGATTGGCACATGTTTGGGATTCTTTTGATTAAGGTAGCTCATAAATTTGATAAACTAGTTGTTGGTTTGATTGAAGGGATTGCTTCTAGTGTCTAGATTGACTGACCTAATTTATAGGGCACTATTGATAAAATGTGAAAAAAAGATCAATGTTTTTATCTTTCGAGTAAGGTTTGCTAGGGGGAAGGTTTTGAATGTGTTTTCAAAATAAGGTCTCTGAGGTTCATTGTTGGTCTTTGGATGTGAAACAAAGTTTCTATAAAATTTTTTCTTTTCAAAGTAATATTAGGAAATCTGGTTATCAGTTTTGTCCATTTATCAAGCATTATATTTTAAATGATAAACATGATGTAAATGGAATATAGGTGTTACAAAAAAGAATTGAAAGAGAAATGAGCAATTATATTTCATTCAAAAGAAGAAAAGTACAATTAATAAAAATTCTAAGGGATGTAAAAGACTTAGAAATAGAGTTTTTAGGTAGTGGGTGCCTTTAATGCTAATGACATGAATCTTCCACAAGTACTTCCAAAAATTCTTCTTAAGCAGTCAATCCATCTAGCGGAGACTGACTTATGAAAAAAACCCTTTAGGTTGCCCCATGATGTGGTAGTTGCCCTGGGCTTAGGTAGGCATCACCATTTCTCTCTAGGCTTGGGTGAAAATAAAGTTTGGTAGCATAGGTTAGGGTAATGTAGGTGTATCAGGTTATGATTCAACATTCTGGTCTTGGTGCAGTGGATAGCCTGACTAGATCTATGGTAGTATAGATCTGGTTAGGTTTAGGTAAGGAGGATTTTGGTCACTTAAGCCATTCTTTCAGGTTTTCAACTTAAGTTGGTTTGTTTCCTTGGATGCCCTTGTAAAGTTTTATTCAAGGATTTTTTTGAAGGGTTATAGAATGTTCTTTCAAGTTTTCACTTTAAAATCCTATTCAATCATAGTATTTCTTGATGAAATCAGAGTTGACAAGATTAGGTGGGTCACAGCCATCCATCTAAGTTAAGATTTGTGCTCTGTCAAAAATATGCATTTCGCCATGTATGGTCCTTCCCAATTTGGAGTTCATTTTTGTTGAGCATCTTTGTGGATTGGGAGGATTTGGTAATCGCTAGGTCACCTTCTCAAAATTGATAAAGATGGACCTTTTTGTTATGGGCTTTTATAATATGCTTTTGGTATATTTGCCCATGATAAATAGTTTTCACTCTTTTCTCGCCAATGAGATTGAGCTACTCATATTGGTCCTTGACCCATTCAACTTCTTTAAGTTATGATTCCATCAAGACTTTGAGTAAAGGAATCTCAACTCGATCGATAGGAAGAATAGCTTCCATGCCATAGACTAAGGAGAATATGGTAGCATTTATGGAAGTCCAGATCATTGTGTAGTGGCATGCAGCACAAAAAGTAGTTTCTTATACCAGTCTTTGTATATTTTAGCCATCTTTTCAACTATCTTCTTGATATTCTTGTTTGCAGCTTTTACTATTGGATTCATTTTTAGGTGGTATAAGACTAAGTTATGATGTTGAATTTTGAATTAAGAGCAAAATGCTTGCATCGTCTTTTTTTTAGATTGTGCGCATTGTCTTTAATGATCTATTTGGGAAGCCTATATCTACAGATGATATCTTTTTTTTACAAATTTGCACACCATATATTTAATGATATTTACAAAGACACTTTTACCCATTTAGTGAAATAATCAATGGTGACTAGGATGAAATGGTGCTCGTTGGAGGCTTTAAGAGTGATAGGTCCGATCACACATAAAGAAAGGCCACAGAGCTATTATAACATGTAGAGGTGCTGGCAAGACATGAATTTTGTTTGTGTAGATTTGGGTTTTGTGTCATTTTAGAGCATAATTGATGTAATCCTTTTTAAAGGTCAACCTATAATAGTTCGATTGTATAACTTACTTCCTTATTTAGTGTCTATTGGCATGTATACCGTATATTCCTTTATGGATTTGTTTTAAGATCCTTTTGGCCTCAGGAGCATCCATACACTAGAGCAATACTTGATCTCAGCCTTTCTTGTATAAAATCTCACTATCTAAAATAAAACTCATAACCATTCTTTGGATGGTTTTTTTATGGATTTCAGTAGCATGCTCCGAATACTTACTGCAAGATGTACTAAAGAATGTAATAGTACCATGTTATCCATCTCTTTTCTTTTCTATGCTATGGTAATGCATTGGAGCTTCATGGATACTCTTTGAATAAGTGTGACCTTTGACTCTTGGTTTATTTTAAACATAAAGGCCAAGATTGTTAGAGCATCGACCATTTGATTTTCCCCGATAGTAAATGTTGGAAGCTGATTTTGTCAAAGTCTTTTCTTAATTCAGAGATTAGTCACCCATATTGGATTAGTTTAGCATCTTCCATTCTCCTTGAAGTTAATAGATCACTAAGGTTGAATCCCTAAAAACTTATAGAGTTTTGTTACCTCTTTCGATGGCATCTTGGAGTCTTATAATATAGGTTTCGTATTTGACTATGTTATTGGTACAATTAAAATTTGATTTGGTGGTGAAGGGGTAGTAATTACCATCAGGTGAGATCAAAATTACCTCTATTCCATGCCCTAATGTATTTGAAACACCATCAAAGTATATCTTTTAAGATGGGCAAGAATTGAGAAAATTTTCTACTTCAGATATGTACATTAGATCTTCATCCGAAGACATAAATGCAGAGGCTATAGTCATCTGTCGCTTAGCTTGCTAGGAAATCGGCTATCGCATTACCCTTGATGGCTTGATTTTTATTTAGAGAGCAAGACTTGCCACCTAGTTAATCTTTCTGATAAGGCCAGGGTCTTGCATAAGCATTTGATGAGGTCAAGTTTGGCAATTAAATATATGGTTTGGTATAACATGTATTGCCTTAACCTTTAGGCTATTTAAGCTAGAGCACAACATAACTTCTTTATTGTAGAATAATTGCTTTCACACTCTATGAACTTTTTGCTCAAATAGTAGATAGCCTACTCCTTTTTATCTGATTGTAATGTTGACTTAATGTACAATCCATAGATTTGTCAAAAACTGATACGTACAAGATTAAAAGTCAACTAGGTATTCATGGCACAAGTACTAGCAGGTTCAAAAAGTAGTGTTTGACTTTATTAAAAGCTTTCAGCATTCTTTATTCCATTCTCTATGATTTTATTTTTAAAGCAATCGAAAGATCGGATCACATTTTTCAATTAGTTAAGATATGAATATGGCTGTATATTTTAATCTTTCTAAGAAACTCCTCACTTTTTTTTGAGTTCAAGGTGGTGGCAGATTTTGAATTGCTTTGAACTTGTTTGGTTGACCTTTATTCCTTTTTCACTCACAATGAAGCTTAGTAACTTATTATATGTGACGTCGAAGGTGCCTTTAGCAAGATTTAGTTTGGGTTTGTACTTATATAATCGTTTATAGAGTTTCCACTGATTGGCAATGTGTTCACTCTCCCTTAGGGATTTGGTGATCACATCCTCCATATAGACCTCTATCTCCTTATGCATGAAGTAATGTAATAATGTCACCATTGGTCTCTGATAGGTTGCCTCGATGTTCTTGAGTCTAAAAGGCATAACCTTATAGAAGAAAGTACCATACATGGCCACAAAAATGCTTTTTTTCTTTCATGTCCTCGAATGCTATTTTATTTGATTATAATCGAAGGATCATCTATGAAGGAAAATAATGAATTCTTAGCGGTGTTGTCTACTAGAGTGTCAATGTGAGGAAAAAAAAGTTGTCCTTAAGGTTGGCTTAGTTTAAATCCCTATAGTCTACATACAACCATAATTTGCCATCATTTTTAAGGACTAGAACTATGTTGGCTACCTATTCGGGATACTTGGCTACTTTGAGAAATCCCATATCCAGTTGCTTCTTCACTTCTTTCTTGATCCAGATAAGCATTTTTGGCTTTATCCTCTTAAGTTTTTATTGTATGGGCTTACATTTGGGTTTAAGGGGAAGTTTATGGACTACAATGTTAGTGTCCAAACTGAGTATGTCTTGGCAGGACTAGGTGAACATATCCTTATATTTTTTTTGGAAAGGTTTATCAGTTTGATTCAGGTTGATTGGTTTATGAAGGTTCTGATTTTGATCTCTTTTCGATCTTTATCTGTGTTAAGGCTTATGGTTTTAATAGGTTTTTCATAGGGTAAGATCTTTTTTTTCTTGTTCAATAAACCTTAGCAGATATGAGGCTGTGGGATTTTCCTTAGAATCTTCCTTAGACGTGACTTCACTAGCACAGATTGGTTGCTCAAATTAATTCCCAAAACTTAGTATAAACGTTCATGTTACTTGTATCCGAGTACCGAAAAATATGGAACAAGAACAATATAAACGGAAAATATGTATAGAAAGGTCTGAGAGTTGGCAAGAAGGATATGAATGGACACAAAATATGAAATACATAATGCTTAGTTATTTTTATTAATAATACTTAATAAAAGGATGCCCATATAAAGGATTCTACAATGCTCTTGATCAAAAGTGTGTAAGTTTAGTTCATAAGATTATTTTAAAACAAACTTAAACAACCTAAGAATCTTGATTTTAGTCTAAGCACTCAAAATAAATCCTGAAAGGCATAGATTGGTCTCACGACCCATCATTGAAGTCTCTAGCTCATTGATTACACTGATAGAGAAGTCTCTAAATGCCTTACTCAAAATGATTATCACATTTCGGAGCCAATATCTAAGTTCATATGTTTTCTCGAACGAAAATTTTCTCATAGTGATGGTAGCATCATTAGTTCATGTCCTAGTTCTTAACCCAATAGATGGGCCATCTTTTTCTTATGGTTTTGCTCAGTTTATTTTCTCTTCTGCTGTGCATTATGCTTGAATCCTAAACCTCTTTTGTCAATCTAGTTCACAACCTTTAGAGCTCTCGCAATACCCTAGAGACATTTTTTATATACTCTTTTAGCATGGTCATCTTTGTCAATAGTTAGCTTTAAACCCATATGAGTGCATCTTAACAGATAAGGCTCAACCATCAACATATCTTTTCGTATCTTATTTGCTAACTCGATCAGGAAGGTTCACTTTTCATCATAGAATTTGATTTTACCTTCATTCATCATTCTTTGTACCATTACATGAAACTCTTTACGTCTTTGGAGAGTGTGATCGTGTATGGTATAGGAGTTATAGGAGTTAGTTGGTTCATCTTCTGTTCTTTTAACTTTCATTAATCAATTTTGCTTTTACTAGGATTTGCCAAACTAGATTCATTGGTGTCTTGACTTCCTCCATGGTTTTCATGATTTCATAGTAATCTTAGATAACTAGATTGGCATAAGTCAAGAATAGGTTGGTTCTATCACTAGGCTTTGGCTCTTGCTCAACCTCGATTATTTCTTTTCCATTATCCTTACAGGTAGCCTTTTTTGTTTGAGTTACTTTTTATGGCATTAACAATCATTTTGCATATTATGACTTCATTTACAAAGTTCATGGTGATGTTCCTACTATATATTCATGGTAAAGAGTTTCTAAGGTGCCTATGAACCTAACAATCATCTTTCTTTTAGTCATCAAGGGATAAATCTGGGTGGCCTCTTCAAGCTATCTCTGAATGTACTACCTAAAACTCTTATTAATTTTCTTTGCCATACTCACAAGAGAAAGGTAATCTAGCACTGAGTTAGATGCAAGTTGGATAGGAATGGCTTTAACATTTGGCAGACTATTGAACAAGAATGATTACCTTTCGACATCATAAAAAGGGATTTTCTCACCCTTATCAATGAAATTGATAGATAGGCTTATATCATTTCCTCTCTTCTCTTAAAACTTGATCTTCGAGTGATCCATCATCCCTTAAACCTTCTCTAGGAAATATATGCGGTGTTGCAGCATGTGCCTATGTCTATAATGGTAGCAGAATAGTTTTGTAGTTTTTTGTTTATTCTAGCTTTGGACTTTTGACACTATTTCAACTTTCATGAAAGCTTGCCTTACCATGCTCATCGATGTCTTAACTTTTTTAATGCTTCTTTTAACCAAACATCTTTTCCAATTAATCACTGTATTCACTATTGGCTCTGTATGATTGGGAAAAGGATTGGCTCCAACATTAGGTCTAAGCCTTATTTAACTTTAATCATGCCTAACAGACTTTGTATATTCCTCTTAAATGAGGTGCAGTTCTTAATAGAGTGGCCTTACACCTTGATGTGGTACTCATAATAGGCATTTTCATCATACTATTTAAGATACAGATGTGATCATGAATTTATGAACACTAGGGCCACCAACTAGCTTGCTAGTAAGTGAGAGTAGATTTTTTTATAAGAGTGAAGGAGTGGGTAAAAATGTTCTCTCGCACAGGGTGCCCATTGGTTGTTAGAGGCTCTAGCATTGCTTGGGTTACAGTGTTGAGCACCTTGAGCAGTGTTTTGGGTAGGATTCGATGTAAAGATTGTTGTTGGGTTGAATTCAGCAAAGTAGACTAGTTGTGGTATTGTGAGTAGGGATTGAAGCTCGATATGCCATGTTGGTGAAGTACATGCTTTGTGTTCGATATGAAGTTTGAGTGACCTTAGTCAGGCTTTCATTGATGGCATTTACTTTGTTTTCTTTACCTTTGGCATAGTCCTTTTGTCTAAGCTAAATGACTCTTCACCGAATATATTATCGCTTTTTATGGCATTATCAATCAATTTGCCCAATATAACCATGTCGATGAAATTCTTTGTGGCATTTCCTACTAGCTTCTCATAGTAAGTAGGTTTTAAAGTGTTCAGTTAAGGGAGGGTGAGCCTGATCAGCCTTCTCTCTTTATCTTTGGGAATACTCCTTAAAACTTTAATTGGCTTTCTTTTCCATTTTCATTAGAGAAAGACTATCTAGGGCTCAGTCGAACTTATGCTTGTATTGATCGAGGAAAAAGTGAGCTAGTTCCACCCATGTCTAGATTCTAACAAGATCAAGCCCTATGTATTGACGAACGATTGTCTCAGTCAGCCTGTCTCGAAAGCAGTTTATTTTTAATTTTTAATTTTTTTATACTTGGCCATCTTCTTGCAGTATATATGAAGGTGGTTGGTGAGACGTGTAGTCCAATTGTATTTTTCAAAATCTGATACCTAAAACTTAGGTGGGATACTAAGATTTTGCATCTATAATCCTGAAATGCTCACTACCTTTCACAGCCCTAAAACACTTTTCTAATGACTAATACTAGCTTAAGTCTTCATTAGTTTTGGATGACCTCTTTGCTTTTTCCTGCTTTGCTAGTTCATCATGGTCTGAGACTAAAGGCATTCTTATACCCATGAACCAAATATGGTATGGATGCCAGATTCAAATAGGTGAATGGTTAAGCTGGAGAAATCGATACTGTCAGAGGCTGTTGCTCATGTGATGCGCCTTCATGAGCATGGGTGGCTTCAATACCACCTATCACCATGTGCTTACCTTTATAACTTTAGGTGATTCAAAGGGCATACCATGCTTAACTTAAAATAAATGATAGGTCATGGTTGAGCCTTTGAGTTATCCCTTGATCAAGATTTGGATTAGGCATAGTAATATGAAGAAGAGAGAGATTGTTAGGTGAATTGCTCATCCAACTAGTCTCGGATGACCACCATGAATAGCCATAAACTTGGAGTAGCCACCGATCATTTCAGGCTAGACAAGATCGGATGCTAATTGAAAATAATATTCCAAGTTATAAAACTCAAAACATCAATTTCAAGGTCTACAAAGTCCAAAGATTCATTGGTTGGGTTTGAAAGTTGGTTATGCGTGGAGAAAGATTAAGACCCCCATGATGCCTGAAATGATACCTACTAACTATGTCTTGCTTTAGTCTCAGTTAAATCGGTTCCATTTGGTCATTATTTAGATATAATCCCCTTTAATGCATGAAGTTTTATAAATTGTAGATCCGAGGTTTTAAAAAATTAGATCACCTATGTGCTTTGGAGGTGTGAGGAACATAAGGATTTTTATGAAAATAATGCCCAGATTAGGTTTTGAAAATTTGGATATTTTGTATTAGGGATTGGAGGTACCAACATGAAACATCATGTTGTAAATTTTATTAGAAAATAAATTTTAAGTATGAATGCACGATAATCACTACCAAAAGAAAATGTGTTAGTAAAGCGACAAAGAATATAATAATATCATAAACAAACAATCATAAACTAAAAAGGGTAAAAACGATGGGCAACCAGAATGTGTCTTATAATTATTTTTGATCATTAAAGAATAACTAGGATGATAATTTAGAGACGAGTTTAGATTCGATGGTAATTTATGGGACAAAAAAATTTAATCAAAACAATCTGAGGCATCTAGAAGAGAGAAAATTTTTTAGATTTTTTTAAGTAAAATCATGGCTGGAGTATCCCCTTAGAGGGGTGGGGTTGGGGTATCCCCAAAGATAAAATTATGAAAATATTTAGGAATAAAGAGAAAATTTGAGTTTTTTTATGAAGAATGGGATTGGAGTATCCCCTTAGAGTAGTAGGGTTGAAGTATGCCCAAAGATGAAAATTTTTAAAATATTTAAGAATCCTGAATAAATCAGAGAGAGAAGTCAGGTTTCTTAATGAGAAACGAGGTTGGAGTATCCTCAAAGATGAAAATTTTTGATGTTTCAAAAGAAAAGTTTTTTTTTTCTAAAAAAATATTTTGAAAATAGAAAACCAAAGGTTAGTATAAAATATATTTTTGTCTTAAGCCTTGATCCAAGTCTAAAAGGCTTGTTTTGTAAGGGAGCCAATCGAATGCATTTTGAGACATTCAAATGTCTTTACAAAAATTAGGTTAGAAACAAGGAATAGTATCGTGTCATCTCTCTTCCCTAATTTATTTCAGGTTCATATAAAGGCTTTAAGAGGTGAATGGGGTACCTTTGAAAAGATGACTCAATAAGGTGTAATGTAAAAATATTCCAAAAATCCTAGAGAACCATTTTCTAAGAGAAATTAATTTTTGAAGTTTGGTCTATCTTGACACTAGCAGCATATGTAGGGAAGAAGACACATTAAACTTTGAAAAATAATTTCAAACTCATCCGAAATCATTAAATCATGATCAATACCTTTTTGGAAAGGAATTTTGCGAACTTCCTGGGAAAAATATTCAAGAATTGCAAAAAATCGTTTGGTGGGTCAAAATGAACTAAACAGAAAACTATAACTGATTTAAGGGGTTCTAGATAGCAAAGGTTCAAGAAATCCTATTTCTTTCATCCAGAATGATCTGAGGGCATAAAAGACATTGTTAGAAAAGTACTTTGATGCCCTTTTAAAAAATTAAAAAAAACAAGGACAATATTTTATGGTTTGAAAATGATTTTTTAAGCCTAGACTATAATACTGCTGGAGCAAAATAGGGGCTATCTAATTTTTCAATTTTCTTAGGGGATAAACTTGGGTCTAGGACGTCTGGATGTCCATGACAAAAAGGAACAAGTAATATGGGCATCATGAGCTCATTCCACAATCCTGGAGTAGTTTGGGATGATGAAACAACCTGTTAACCATGTCACTAAAAAGGCTATTAGACTCAAGATCAAGGCTTAATACTTTTACAAAAGAAAACTGCATTTTATTTCCATGAATCCAAACTTGGGAGGTTTAGTTTATCCCCAAGATTGGAGGACCAATATGATAAAAACTTAAATCTATGTTAATCTCCATCTATTAGCATAAACTTAAGTTCGGATTTCTTTAAAAATCAGATTTTTAGCAAACAAGCATGCATCTTGATAGTAATGACATGAATAAAACACAACATGCACAAAGATGAATAAGGACTAAACATGCAAACACTCAAAGGTGACATTTTAACATGGAAACAATTGATAAAAATGTAAGAAGATAACAAGTAAGAAGATAACAAATAAGGTGTATGGAAATGATATGAACATATTTAAATAAAAGAATGCAAGCTGAAGTTGTCAAGATAGTATTTTTATGTCATGAGACTCCTTAAAACACAAAAAAATGCATGAATATACAAAAGACATGTTAAGGTGAACATCTAAGCATGTGTTAAGCATGTGAAAATAGATGAAATATGCTAGAGAATGCATGAATAAGAGACTATTTTGATGATAGAATGAAAGTGTAGAAGTTTGGCCTACCAAGCAACATGAAGGCATCATAAGAACATTAAGATCCTAAGACTACCACAACCAAGGGAACAATGATGCGTGAGAGTCCTAGGATGCTTATGGTAGCATAAAGGACTCATTAAAATGATATATATGTTAAAAAATAAAAAAAAATGTATGGACAAGGTAGAAAGTATACTAGAAAGCTTGAACTTTTCTTCCTTCCTAAAGTAGTGATTTCTATCTCAGTTTGTTCCCTTTTTTTGCTATTATTTAGCAAGAAAAGGCTGAAAGAAAGAAGCTTTCGAATAATATGGTTGATGGTAGGGTATTTTGAGGCTGAAAGTGTAAGAAAGGTTGAGTTTTTAAAGGTTTTTTTGGTGGTGGTTTAGGGAGACCATGG
>JBBYHK010000007.1:6683565-6695004 GCA_038382065.1 Adansonia grandidieri | reverse complement strand
GGGTATTTTGAGGCTGAAAGTGTAAGAAAGGTTGAGTTTTTAAAGGTTTTTTTGGTGGTGGTTTAGGGAGACCATGGGAATAAAAGAAGGTTGAGGGTGAAAGGTAATGGAATAGTGTTTTTGGAAGAGTTTTTAAGGCTAAATATTGCCAGAGGATTCTTAGGAATGGAAGGAGCCTTTTTGAGATTGTTGGAGAGCCCTTTTTTGGAATGGCTGAAAGTTTTTTTTCTATTTTATTTTTTCAAGATGGCTGGAAGTCTCCCTTAAGTTTAATGGTCAACCAATGCTTTTAGGAGACAAAACAAGGGCATTTTTGATCTTTCACTCCTGTACTAGGAAACATCTCCAGCTACCATGCTCAGCTGGTCTTTTTCCCATTGCTTCTATCATGCTGAGAAAGGGGGTAGAAAGGCTACAATAGCCTTCAAGCTAAAGATATGCCTAACATGCCCTCTTACAACCATTTATCTTATGAAAGTGACCTTTACCATTAGCTGTTTGGGCTTTGAAAGTTTGTCTAAATTCGATCATAGGCCTAAAGTCTAAGTTTTGCAATGATTTATGATGGTTTCCTGGTGTAAAAACATGTTTGAATTAGATTTTTAAAGTCTGAAAAAATGGTTTAAACTGGAAAAAATGCCTTGGTGTATCGATATAAAACATATTATTTTGATACAGTAGGCAACTTTTACCCATGGGTATCGATACAGTGAGGTGTGTCTCGATATTTAGAGTAAAAAATTATTTCTAGTCTCGAGACTTAAAGGCCTGTACCAATACTCTATGTATTTGTATCGATACTTATGCTTATGTATCAATACATTTTGCCAAAAATTATAATTTTAGCTATTGCTAAGGTCTGTATCAATACAAACATGTGTGGTATCAATACCAAACCCTCTTGTATTTGTGAAAATTCAAGTTTTTGGCAATGTAAAAGCCTTGTATTAATAGTTAAGCATCAATATAACTTGCATATACTTATGGCTTTCTAATTTACCTCAAGTTGGTCATAAATAGTGGGAAATTAATTCGTGTACTCATTTGAATGACTTCGATAAAACCATGAAAAATGGCTTTTGATGCCTTATTTTACATTTTCTTTAATATGACCCATAGGTATTTTAAACGTTCCCAATTTTTTTTTCTTGGCACCATGTCGCCTAATAGTGCTTGGCATCACGGCATCTGATAGTCTTTCCTCAGTTTTTATTTATTATTTTTTAATTTTATCACCTTTCAATTAAGTTTTAGGATGCCTAAAGTTGGCCCCAACAAAATGAGGTGCCTACGATTACCTTTCTTTGGCCGTTGCTAAGTATTAGGAACAAGGAAAAGACAAATAGACACCATTTTGTTCAGGTGGAAGGATGGTTTTGTGTGCCTGCAAAGAAGTAAAAAGCTATTTAGTATTATGTCAAGATAGGTCGAATATACCTGTAAAAAAGGAATTTTAATGAGTTTCATATGGTTTGGCCTCCCTACTAGGTTTTTTTTTTTTGGTGCAACCACAGATAGATGCCATCAGCTTGTGTAGGCTTTGATGTAGGTTAATGTGGTGCCACTAGCTTATATGGGCTTTGACTCAATAAACGTCCAACTCTTTCTAGACTGAGGTAGATAGGTGCCACCAGCTTGTGTGGACTTAAAAGTTCCAAGACCAAACTGATTATGGCCTTAAGAGTTCATTCTTAGTCTTTTGACATGAAACGAAAATTCCTACAAAGTTCTATCTTTCCAATTAATGCTAGGAAATCCTGTTATCATTTTTATTTGTTTATCAAGCATTATTAATTAAATCATAAAAATGATGCAACATGGAATGGGGGGTTGCAAAAAGATTTTGCGATAAATCTAGTAATTGTATTTTATTCAAAGAAAAAATGTACAAGCTATGATAGACTTTTAAGATTCTAAAAGATTTTAAAATACAAAAAAGATAAGAGAAGTCTTCTTGATCAATTGGCCCTTGATGCAGATGACATGAATCCTTTATTGAATGCTTTTGGAGGTTTCTCTCAAGCAATTAATCCCTATGGTGTTGGTTGAGTTACAAGAAAATTCCTTAGATTGCCTCATGGTGTGATGGAGGCCTCAAAGTTAGGTAGTTTCCATTTTTTAGGTACAGTTATGGATGAGATTTGGTGGGGTTGGTCAGTATAGAATAGGTGGATTAGGTTATGATTTGGCATCTTGATCAGGGTTATGAAGGTGGGGAAAATTGGTTTTAGGCTGGTGATGGTTTGGGCTTGACTTAGTTGGAGTAAAGGGGTCTAGTCACTTAAGCTACCCTTTAGGTTTTTAACTTAAGCCGATTTTCACTTTCTTGTTCTTGTTTTTTTTCTTGCTTATTTTTGTTTGTTGTTCTTTTTAAAGAGTGGAAGGAGAAAGATAAATAGGACGCTCTTTCAGGTTTTCATCCTAAAATTCTTTCAGGCATAATATTTCTTAGCAGAATCAGAGTTCATAGGGTTGAGTAGGTTACTACCATATATCTCAGTTCAAATTAGGGCTTATTCAAAAGATACATATTTCATCACATACGGCCTTTCCCAATTTGGGGTCCATTTTCCTCAAGCATATCTATGGATTAAGAGAATTTGTTTGGGCACCAAGTGACCTGCATGGAACTAACGAGAATGGACCTCTCTGTCCTGGGTTCTCATCATGTGCTTTCGATACATCTGCCTATGACAAATAGCTTTAATTCTTTTCTTTTCGATGAGATTGAGTTGCTCATATAGGTTTTTAATCCATTCAGCCTCTTAAAGTTATGATTCCATCAAGACTCCAAGTGAAAGGATTTTAACCTCGATTGGGAGGACAGCCTCTATGCTGTAGACCAAGAAGAACGAGGTAGCACCTATGGAAGTTTGTACTATCGTGTGCTAGGCATGTAAAGCAAAAGGGAATTTTTCATGCAAATCTTTGTATATCTCAGACATTTTTTTAATTGCCTTCTTGATATTCTTGTTTGCTGCTTCACCCACAAAACTCATTTTTGAATAGTATAAGATGGAGTTTCGATGTTGAATCTTAAACTAAAATTAGACTGCTTGCATCATCTTGTTTTTAAGATTACAGGCATTATCTATGATGATTTACTTAGGAAGACTATATTTACGACTGATGTTTTATTTCATAAATTTGCATGCAACAGATTTGGTGCCATTGGCATAAGAAGTTGCCTCTATCCATTTGGTGAAATAATCAATAACAACTAAAATAAGGTGGTGCCCGTTGGAAGCCTTAAGGGTAATTAGTCCGATCATGATTGTACCCCATATAGAAAAAGGCCATGGAGCTATCATAACATCTAGAGGTGTTGGCGGGGCATGGATTTTGTCAGCATAGTATCGTCACGTACTCTACCTTTAAAATTTGGATGATCCAAAGGGCATAGCATGCTCGACTTAAAATAAATGATGGTTGGGTATGGTTGAGCTTTTGAGTTATCCATGATTGGGACTTGGTTGGGCATAACAATAGGGATGAAAGGGAAGAGACTGTTAGGTGAATCATTCATCTAACTAGTCTCGAATGGCCACCATGAAGTGGCCATAATCTTGGAGTCACCACAGATCAGATGCCTATTGAATTCATTATCACGAGTTGAAAAACTCAAAACACTGATTTCAAGGTCTATGAAATCTAAAGATTCATTGGTTAGGCTTGGGAGTTGATTACATGCGGGGAAGGACTAGCATCCCCACGATGCCTGAAATCAGTTCTTACTAACTATGTCTTATTTTGGTCTCGGTTAAAATAGTTCCATTTGGTCTTTATTAGATATAATTCTCTTTAATGCATAGAGTTTTGGAAAATGGAAATTTGGGTTTTTTAAAGAAAATTGGATCACCTATGCGCCTCGAAGATGTGAGGAATATAGGGATTTTTGTGAAAACGATGTCCGATGGGATTTTAAAAAATTGGATGTTTGTATTAGGCACTAGAGATATACCAACACGAAACATCGCCTTCTAAATTTTATTGGAAAACAAATTTTAAATATGAATGCAGAATAATCATTACAAAAGGAAACAAGTTAATAAGGCAAAAAATGAGAAATATAATAATATCATAAACAAGCAATCACAAACCAAAAAACATAAACAGGAGGGATGATCGAAATGAATCTCATAATTGCATTCGATTATTGAAGAATAACCAATATGAGAATTTTAGAGACCGGTCTAGATTCGATGGTGATTTGAAAAAGAAAGATGATTTCTATCAAAACAGTTTTGAGGCATCCGGAAGAGAGAAAATTTTAAATTTTTGAGGTAAAAGCGGGGTTGGAGTATCCCCTAAAATAAAGTCGTAAAAATATTTAGGAATAAAAGAAAAGTTTGTATCTTTTTAAAAAATTGAGGTTAAAGTATCCCCTCGAAGTAGTGGGTTTCGAATATCCTTGAAGTTAGGAAAATAGTTAGGAACAAGGAGAAAATTCAAACTTTAATTAAAAAACAAGGTTAAAGTATCTCCTTTGAGTTATGGAGTTGGAGTATCTCCACTAGTGAAAATTTTAAAATGAAATCCTATTTTTTGTATTTTAATCTTGATCCAAGTCAAAGGGGGTTGATGTGGTGAGGGAGAGTAAATGGGTGCATTTCGAGACATCCGAGCATCTCGATAAAAGAAGATTTGAAAATTAGTTTGAAAATAGGGGACACATTATGTCCCCTTTATTCTTGCATTTTTTGGGTACATCAAAAAGCTTAGGGATAAATGAGGTATTGTTGGAACGGTAACTTAACAAGGTTTAATATAAAATATTTCAAAAATTCTAGAAAATCACTTTCTAAGCAAAATTAATTTTCGAAGTTAGGTTCGTCTCTGCACTAGCAGCATGTATAATTAAAAGGGCATGATGGATTTCAAGAAATCATTCCAAGCTTATCCGGGATCGTTAGATCATGGTAATACCTTTCCAGAAAAGGAATTTTGTCAATGTTTTGGGAAAAATATTTGGAAATTTCGTCAAAATCATTTGCTGGGCTGAAATGGCCCAAACAAAGTGTTGCATACTGGTTCTAGGGTTTCAAACAGTAAAGGTTCAAAAAATTATAACTCCCTCATCCGAGATGATCCAAGGGCAAATAAGATACCATTAGAAAGGTAATTCGATGTCCTTTAAAGGAAAAATATTAAAAAATCAAAAGAAATATTTTGTACTTCGAAAATGATTTTTCAAGTTTGGACTATAGTGCTGCCAGAGCAAAAACAAGGGGGATTATTTGATATTTCATTTTTTTTGAAGATAGCTCAGGTCTAGGACATTTGAACATCCTTGACGGAATGTAACACAGCTTCGCAAGTTCATTCCACAACCCCAGGGTAGTTTGCAATGATGGAACAACTCATTAACCATGTCACAAAATGGAACACGAGACTCAAGATGAAGGATTAATACTAAAAATAATTTCCCTTTTTTGAAAAAAAAGCTTATTTCACCATGAATCCAGAGCTAAAATGTTGATTTAACTCCAAGATTGGGAGACCAATTTGATGAAAACATTAAGTCCATGCTACTCTTCATCTATTAAAGGTAACATAAATTTAACTTGAGGATGTTTCTAAAATCAGTTTGTAAGAAACAAGTAAGCATTTTAATGGAGATATCATGAACAAAATACAGCACATACAAAGATAAACATGGATTAAACATGCAAACAGGCAAAGATGATGCTTTAACATGGAAATAGGTGACAGATGTAAGAAGATGACAAATAGGGTGCATGAGGATGATATAAATATACTTATACAAAAGAGTGGATGGTGGGGTTGTCAAGATAGCATTTTTATTTCATGAGTCTCCTTAAAACACAAGAAAAATATTTGAACATACCTAAGACACATTGAGGTGACCTTTTAAATATTAAATGGATATGTGAATATGGAAGGAATATGGTAAAAAATGCATGAAATAAGGCTGTATGATGATGAAAATGAAGCATGGCGAGTTATATATCTAACAACATCAAGGTGTCAAGACATCAAGATCCTAGGACTACCACAACCAAGGAACAAAGATGCATGAGAGTATTAAGAGGGTCAAGGTAGCATGAAGGGCTCACTAAAATGAAATGAATGATCAAAACAAAAAATATATGGAACAAGGTAAAAAAATATACCATCTAAAGCTTGAAGTGTCTTCCTTTTTTAAAGCAGTAACTTTAAGCTTAGTTCCTTCCCTCTTTTTGCTTTTATTTAGCAAAAAACAGGTGAAAAGAGAAAGCTTTTTGGTAATATGGTTGCTGATAGGGTATTTTGAGGATGAAAGTATGTGAAAGGTTAAGTTTTTGAACATGTTCTGGTGGTGGTTTTAGGGAGCTACGGCAATAAGGGTTGGTTGAGAGTGAAAGGCAATGGAATAATGTTTCGGTCAGTTGTTGGAGCTAGAGTTGATGAATGATTTATGCAGATGGATAAAGAGTTTTTTGGTATTGTTGGAGAGCTTCTTTGTTAGTTAAGATTTATTTTTGTTTAATGGTTGAGAGAGTTTTTCTTTTCAGATCGGAGAGAGTCCTCTTTTTCAAGTAGCTAAAAGTCCCCCTTTTAATCTAATGCTTAGCCAATGCCTTTAGGAGATAAGGCAAGGGCATTTTTTATTTTTCTCTCCTAGACCAGTGGACATCTCCAGCTACCATGCTCAGCTGGTTTTCTTCTTATTGGTTCTATCATGCTAAGAAAGAGAATAAAAAGACTGCCACAGCCTCCCAGTTGATGATATGCCTGCCACCCTCTTACAACCATATATCTTGTGAAAGTGACCTTTGTCATTGGTTATTTGGGCTCTAAAATTTGTTTAAATCCAATCATAGGCCCAAAGCCAAGGTTTGCAGTGTTATATGACTGCTTCTTAGTGCCAAAAACTTGTTTAAATCATATTTTCGAAGGTCAAAAAATGGTTCGAGCAAGGCAAAATACCTCATTATGTCGATACAAAAAATGTTTTATCAATACAGAAGGTAAATTTTACCCCTGAGTATTGATGCAATGAGCTGTGTATTGATACTAAGAGCAAAAATTGTTTCCAGTCTCGAGACTATGCTTGTGTATCAATACATTTCACAAAAAATCACAACTTTAGCTACTGCTAAGGCCTGTATCGATACAAACATGCCAGGTATCAATACCACACCGTAGGTATTGATACCACACCCTCTAGAACCAATACTGCATGTGAAAATTCAAGTTTTTTGCACTGTAAAAGCCTCGTATCAATACTCGTGTACCAATATAACTTGCACATACTTGTGGCTTCTTGAGTTATCTTAGCTTAGTCATAAACGATGAGAAATTGACCCATGTATTCATCTAAATGACCCTAGTCACACCATAAAAAGTGGCCTTTGATGCCTCAATTTTATATTTTTCTTTAATATGGCCCATAGGCATTTTAGATCTTCCTAAAAAAATTTTTTTGCCTAGCATCGTGTCACCTAATAGTGCTTAATGACATGACACCTAATAGTCATCTCCCAGTTTTTATTTTAATTTTTTGATTTTATCATTTTTTACCTAACTCCTAGGATGCCAAAAACTAGCCCGGGCAAAATAAAGTGTCCACAGCTGCCTCGCTTTAGCCGTTGCTAAGTATTAGGAACAAGGCAAAGACAAATAGACACCATTTTGCTTGGATGGGATGATGGATTTGTGTGCCTACTGAGAAGTGGAGAGTTATTTAATATCATGTCAAGGTGGGTTAAACAACTTATAGAAAAAAAGATTTTGATAAGTTTTATAGGGTTTTACCTTCTTACTAGGTTGTTTTTTCTTTCAAATAGGTGCCATAAGCTTGTATAGGCTTCAAGGTAGGGAAGAAAAGACATGCAACTCTTAGTGGACTAAGGTAAATAGGTGCCACCAGCTTGTGTGGGCTTTAGGGTAATTAAACATCTTGATCTTTAAGGACTGAGCTAGGTTACATGGTGCCACCAGCTTGTATGGGCTTTAAGGTAAGAAAACATCAAACTCTTTGAAGATTGAGGTAGGTTATGTGTTACCACCAGCTTGTGTGGGCTTTAAGGTAGGGAAGTGTCCTGCTCTTTGAGGACTGAGGTATGTAGTTGCCACCAGCTTGTGTAGACTGTAAGGTAGGGAAGCATCCCACTCTTTGAGGACTGAGGTAGGTAGTTGCCATGAACTTGTGTGGGCTTTGATAAGCATCCTGCAGTTTAAAGACTGAAAGAAAATAAGTTTGGGATACTTTTCTTAGATGATTTTCAATAAGCTCGTAATGTCAAAGATACATTTTTGAGGCCTTTTAAGATTTCTTAAAATTAAAAAATTGTACCTTAGGTTCCCTATAAATTTGACTTTTGTATACAAGAGCTGATACTTGTAAGATGTCAAATGCTGCATAATGCATGGGGATGCAAATGCTTGCCTAATTAATGCAAGGTTGATGACTTTAAAAGCCTAATTTGATGGTTGGTTTTGGGCTTTTTTTGGCTTTGTTGAGGTGATCTTTTGCTTAGGGTTCGTCAATCTTGCTCTAGATTTCCAGAGGCTTTAAATGTTAAGGTTGTTCAATCTTTGAAGGTGCAGAAGGTTCATGAACACTTACTGGGAGAAGGTTTTGAGCATATTTTCTAGATGTAAGGTCCCAAGGCAAGATTGGTTATGGCCCCAAGAGTTCATTCTTAGCCTTTAAACATGAACTAAAGTTAATGCAAAGTTCTACCTTTTGAAGTAATGCTAGGAAATCCTGTTATCAGTTTTGTCCATTTATCAAGCATTATCAATTAAATGATAAACATGATACAACATCAAATGCAGGGTTACAAAAAAGTTTTTGAAGAAATCAAACAGATATATTTTTTTCAATGAAAAAGGTACAAGTTATGACAAACTTATGAGATTATGAAACATTTTGAAATACAAAAGAGATAAGAGGAGTCTTTTCGATCAATTGGCTTTGATGTTAATTACATAAATTCTGTATTGATTGCCTTTGAAGATTTTTCTCAAGTAATTAATCCTTTTAGTGTTGGCCAACTCATAAAAAGATTACTTCGATTGCCTCATGGTGGAATGGGACCTCAAAGTTAGGCAATTCTCATTTTTTGAGTACAGGTATGGATAAGATTTTAGTGAGGGCAGTCAACATATAACAGGTAGGTTAGGTTATGACTTACAGTCTTGAATATAGGGAAGATTGGTTTTAAGCTAATGACGGTTTAGGCTTGGCTTAGTTTGAATAAAGAGGTTTGATCACTTAAGCCGCCCTCTCGAGTTTTCAACTTAAGCTAGTTTTCTCTTTTTTCCTTTTCTTTTTTGTTTTTGCCTTGTGTTTTCCCTTATTTTTTTTAGATTTTCTCCTTTTTCTTAGATTTTCTTTTTTTTCTTTGGTGAGAGGTAAGCCAGGGACTAAAAGGATGCCCTTTCGAGATTTCAACCTAAAGTCCTTTTAGGTTTTCAACCTAAAGTCCTTTCAGGCATAGTATTTCTTAATAGAATCAGAGTTCACAAGGTTAGGCAGGTCACTACCATCTGTTTCGATTAAAATTAGGGCTTTCCAAAGAATAAGCATTTCACCATGTATGGCATTTCCCAAATTGGGGTCCATTTTTCATGAATATCTTAATGGATCAAGAGAATTTGTTTGAGCACTAGGTCACCTTCTTGAAATTGATGAGGATGGACCTTTTTGTTATGGGCACTCATCATGTGCTTTTGATACATCTACCTATGACAGATGGCTTTGATTCTTTTCTTTTTAATGAGATTAAGCTATTCATATCAGTTTTTAACCAATTCAGCCTCTTTAAGTTATGATTCCATTAAAACTCTAAGAAAAGGGATTTAACCTCGATAAGTAGGAAAGCCTCCATGTCATAGACCAAGGAATATAGGGTAGCACTTTTAGAAGTTTATACAGTTATGCGATAAGCATGTAAGCAACTTTTCATGCCAATCTTTGTATGTCTCAGCCATCTTTTCAACTATCTTCTTGATATTCTTGTTAGCTGCTTCAACTGCTTCATTCATTTTTGGGCGATATGAGATGGAGTTTCGATGGTAAATCTTAAACTGGGAGTAGATTGCTTGCATCACCTTATTTTTTAGGTTGCATGCATGATTAGTAATGATTTGTTGGGGAATACCATATTTACAAATAATGTTTCGTTTCATAAATTTGCACTCGACAGATCTAGTGACGTTGGCATAAGAAGCTACCTCTACCTATTTGGTGAAATAATCGATTGTGACCAAAATAAAGCGATGCCCATTGGAAGCCTTAGGGGTAATCAGTCTAATCATGTTCATGCCCCACAGAGAAAAGGGCATAGAACTATCATAACATGTAGAGGTGTCAGTGGGACATGGATCTTGTCAGTGTAGATTTGACATTTGTGGCACTTTCGAGCATAGTCAATGCAATCCTTTTCGAGAGTCAACCAATAATAACATGATCGCATGACTTGTTTTACCATTTAGTGTCTATTCGTATGCATACCACAAATTCCTTCATGAACTTCTTTAAGTATTCTTTTAGCTTCAGAGCCATCCACGCATTAGAGTAACACCTGATCCTAGCTTTCTTGTATAAAATCTCACTATCCAAAATGAAGTTCGCAGCTAATTATCTGATGGCTCTCTTATCAGCTTTGGTGGCATCTTTTGGGTACCATTGATCTTTGAAGTAGTAAAGAATGTCGTGATACCCTGGAAAACTATCTTCTTTTCTTCAACATCTTTACAATGTGTTAGGGTTGTAAAAATCATCACTTAAATGGAAGTGATGTTTGATTCTCGATTAACTTTGAACATTGATGATAATGTGGCTAAGGGTTTGCAATTTGGTTCTTTTCTCGAGGTAGATGTTGAAAGCTGACATCATCAAACTCTTTTTTGAGTTTTGATATTATATTCCCATAGTGGATCAGTTTAGCATCACATGTTTACCATTCTCCCTTTAATTGGTAAATGACAAGGGCTGAATCTTTAAACACTTATAGTGTTTGAATACCTCTTTTAATGGCTGTCTGGAGTCCCATGATGCAAGCCTCATATTCAGCTATGTTGTTGGTGTAGTCAAAGTTTAATTTGGCTGTGAAAGGGTAATGGTTTCCCTCGGGTGAGAAGAGAATTACCCCAATTCCATGCCCCAGTGCATTTAAAGCTCCATTAAAGTACATTCTCCATGATGAACCACACTTGATTGTGTTTTTTGCCTCAGATATCCACTTCTAGTCTTCGTCAAGGAACTTAAAGTTTAAAGGCTGATAGTCATATATGGCTTAACTTGCCAAAAAGTCTACTATTACACTGCTATTAATGGCTTTCTGGTTCACATACATGATCTCATACTCCAAAAGCATAACTTGCCATTTGGTTAATCTCCTGGACAAGGTGGGGGCTTCACACAAATACTTGATGGGATCAAGGTTGGTGATTAACCTTGTAATATGGTACAACATGCATTGCCTT
>JBBYHK010000007.1:6609321-6664198 GCA_038382065.1 Adansonia grandidieri | reverse complement strand
ACAATCCAACCAAAACTCAAATTTACATGTCATATTTTATAAAATTATGTTGCCATTTAAACATATTTCATTTTACATCGTTAATAATTTTCTTTATTTGCTCTAGTTTCAAATGTATAAAAATAAAAATACTTAATTTAATAATATAAAGATTAAAATGCACTTCTTACTATAATAAGAAGACTATAGAAGAACTTTTACCTCCTGTTTGATTAGTAACGCGAGGAAAATTTTAATGAAAATTTAGAGTTTGAGTTCACTCTAAATATTCTGTATGCTTTTTAGGTTTTATGTTAACTATCAAATCTCTAAAGAGTAATCTTTAATTCCAAACTATGGCAAAAAGATTTATATATATACATATATATATATGTACACTATTATCAGAAGTATTAACTAAATTAGTATTACTAGTTAATCGGACACTAATTTAAATAAAAAATTATAAAAATCAAATTAAATATATGATACAAAATGCAATTAAGAATATTTATGTAATTTACTTGAAAAAAAACTATATCACATGTGACATAGAACTTATTTTATTCCAAAAAACAGCCCACATCAAATAATTTCTTTATTTTTCTTAAGAAAAATTACCAACAACTTATATTATTAGATTATCTATTTTAAAACATTTTTTAAATTCATTATTTTTTATAATTTTCACCCACAATGCAATATCTCTGAGATAAATGAAGAAAGATTACGGCAAAAAGATATATTAAAATAAATAAAAAATTATCATTTGTATCCTATAAATTACTTGAATACATGAATTGAAAACTATTACTTGTAGTATATTTATATCTATATTATTATAAAGCTTATGACTAAATTCGTATCACGAATCAAGTGAAACAAATTTCGTTAATTAAAAAATCAAATATTTTGTAAATTAAATAATAATATTATAACGGCATTTATATTTTTTAATTGATTTATACAATATTTAAGAAAAAAACTCCCCACTCTTCTGAAAAAACAACTCACTTAAAAAATTATCACCCTTAAAAAAAAATGCCTGTCCCTTAAAAATTACCAATCTCTTAAAAACTACCACTTCATTAAAAAAAAAAAAAAACCTCATATATAATTTTCATAGGTTTTTCTTTCAGTCATAAAGCGGTGTGACATAATCTCGTTATCTATGAAGATTATAACGTTTATAAATATAACAAATGCGAAATTATATAGTAAACTTATAGAATCGTTGGATGTATAACCGATTTTGATCTATTCATAAAACCAAAATCAAAAGTAAAAAATTGTCTAATTGGCATGGCTTAATTGCTTTAAGAATACATAGAATTTTGAATATCGCTCCTTGATTTTCAAAGAAATTTATTTATTTTTTCTTTTCTTTGTTTCGGCCTAAGCATAATATCTTCTTTATTAGTGGAATTAATTGATTTCACATAAGTTACTCTTCCTTGTATATTTGTTAACCATCCTTCGACGTTTAACATTTCAAAACGTTTTGTAATTTCAAAAGGGATGTTACGTTGAAATGATTGTTGTCCATTATGGGCATCGTTTTGACATTTCTTATTTGCACATGATGGATGCAATATTCTTTTCAAAATATTTGAAGAGATTGATATCTCCTTTTCTTTTTTTCTCTTGCAAAATTCATATAAAATAATAAATCGTACTATAAGTATACTCCATAATCTCAAGAATTTATGTTAAGTATATGTAGCTACTTAAGTAAATTTGAGTGCCTCAGGTCCATTTAGGTAGCATATGAATGCAATTGGATGTAATGTACAATGAGGGGCGTAGGGAGGGGGCTGAACAACGGCCCTGGCCCCTCCCCCTCAATTTTCTTAAGACTTGTCAAATGCTTTACCGCTTCATTTTAAAAGGAAAAATTATGTTTGGGCCCCCAAATTTTTCTAGTGCATCCAAAATGTTTTAATTTTGTCCCTCTTTATAGAACTTGTTTGATAGAATAAATTGGGTAACACTATTAATTTAAACCTCATTCATTATTAATAGCTTAGTTCCTTTCATTTATCTTTTTCAGTCAATTAAATAAATACATTTATATTAATTATTGTATTTAGTATTTTTCATTCCATACTCATAAAGGAGAAACAAATAAAGAATATTAAACAACTACTATATCTAATATAAACGATGCATTTCACTTTTTTTCAATATATGTAATTATATGGTTTCCTTTTATAATATGCATTAATTTTATACAAATTTAATTACATAATAGATTTTTTTGACGTGGAGACTTTATTTTTTATTATTATTTTTTTCATATGAATAAGAATTATAAAAATTAAAAATAAAAAACTATTTCATTATAAAGAGTTTATATATTGTTAGTACATTTAATATCATATATATAATCTTTAAATTTAATATTTTCATATTAAAATTGTTTATAAATCAGGTTGGGTAAAGCTCACATAAAATCTTGCATAAAGTCTAACTTGATTCTAGCTTATGAACAGTTCAATCTTTTGATAGGTTTACATAGTTTTTATTTTAAATCTTTAATATATATCTTGGCTTGTCCTTATCAATATTCTTGACTTCGTCCTTGTGTACAATGAAATGTGGACCATTTTGGGTATTAAACCCTTGTTTGGATAATAAGAGCATGGCACGGTGGGATCCTTTCAACTATTAGCATGGGTTCTTAGTTGAACTTTACATACTCTTGGATTAATTACAATGTAATAATTGTAAGTGGTATACTTCTACTAAAAAAGATATCTATCATACTACTTTTTTATTGGCGGAGTTTAAAAATATAAGTGATAATGGATAAATAATTTTATACTTTAATCAAAAACTGTATTCTTTTAAATATTTCATATTAATGTAAATAATAATTTTAATATTTTAATAATAATATTACTGTTAAAATATTATTGTTAAAAAATCATTAAAATATAAGTCATATTGTGCAAATAATCTTTGTACTATACTCGAAATGTGAATTCAGTAACTGTGCAATAATTTAAAAATTTTTGGTACCACTATTATTTGAGATTTGGAATTTCAGTCCAATTGTAAGCGTCCTTTATTTTCTCCGTTAAATTAACTGAGCCTTCATTTTTCTGATGTGTTTATTTTCATGATGTGACAACTCCTATTTATCTCAAAAATCATTTAATATCCATGTATTTTTACGGTTTTTTATATGAATATAGATATTTTTTTATTTTTTGATTACACCATTTTTAATTTTATTCCAGAAGTATGTCTTTTTTTTTTTTATTTCACGTTGAGAACTCGCGGTGGCGAGAAAGCAAATATAATTCTACTTTAAAAAAATTATAAAAAAGTAAATTAACAAATATTTATTAAATAAAAGTGAAGTAAAAAAATAATTTCAAAAGAAGAAAATGATATTTATTAATATTATTAATGAGGAGATTGAAATTATCTATCTACTCATCTTTGGTCTGCTAATCGACTATCCGCTATATATATATTTTTACATAAATTATTTATAAATATATAAATTATCTATTGTGTCAGAAGAAATCTGATTTTCCACGCATTTATCACATCTCTCAAATGTCAAGAAATCTAGTAGTCATTAGTGAAATATTATCTATCGTGTCAGAAGGAATCTGATTTCCCATACATTTGTCGTATCTCTCAGGTTCTAAGAAATCTATTAGTCATTAGTAAAATATTATCTGTCGTGTCAGAAGGAATCTGATTCTCCTTGCATCTGTCACATCTCTTGGGTTTCAAGAAATCTATTAGTCATTAGTTCAATATGATATGAACTATTACTTTAAATGATATAAAAACATATTATATAAATGATAAGAACACAGATAAAAATAAAAATTATACAAGAATTGAACATACATATTGGAGAAATGATAAAAATACATACTATACAAATAATTGAACCTGAAAGATGTGGCATTGCATGGGGTATCAGATTCCTTATGACATGAAAAAAAAAAGAAGACTAATACCTAATAAATTTCTTGGAACCCGAAAGGTGTAACAGATGCATGTCTTAGAACTCGAAAGATGTGACATTGCATGAGGTATCGAATTCCTTCTGACATGATAGAAAAAAAAGAAGACTAATTCCTAATAAATTTCTTGAAACCCGAAAGACGTGACAGATGCATGTCTTAGAACCTGAAAGATGTGACATATGCATAGGGTATCAGATTCCTTCTAACATGATAGAAAAAAGAAGACTAATGCCTAATAAATTTCTTGGAACTCGAAAGACGTGACAGATGCATGTCTTAGAACCCAAAAGATGTGACATATGCATGGGGTATTAGATTTCTTCTGACATGATAGAAAAAAGAAGACTAATGCCTAATAAATTTCTTGGAACCCGAAAGACGTGATAGATGCATGTCTTAGAACTTGGAAGATATGACATTGTATGGAGTATCAGATTCCTTCTGACACGATAGAAAAAAGATGACTAATGAAGAGATTTTTGTTTTTACTCCATTATAAATACCTTAGTTCATTAGTCTCATTTTCATTCACTTTCATTGTCATATTCTTTCAAATTTGTGCAAGATTTGTTTGTAGAGTTTATTGATAATGCTTATTTATTCTAGCCTTTGTTGTTTCCTATTAAACGTGAATTTGACAAGATGAGCAATAGATTTATCGCACTTATTTACTTTGATGGACAAATTTTCAATAGCGAAGAAGGTGTTACATTCCAAAGTGACCGTCCAAAAAGTATTAGTGTTGAGAAAGACATCACAATAGAGGAATTGAAGGCCAAAATTCATACAAAAATCAAAGTTGGGAATAGAAGAAAAGTATCAGAGATCAAGTATAGACTTTCTATTTTTATGGGGGAAGGATGTGTCCGATATAGGAGTTTCCCAGTTGAAGATGACGATGATGTGAGATGCATGTTTGATGCCCATCAACAATTTCCTTATATTGGCATAATTAAGTTATATGCTGAGCTAGAAGATGTTAATGATGATGGTGGGCCTTCAAATTTCCATACCTTATGCAACGTACTACCACAAATGTCATGACCCAGATGTCAACCTCCTATTGATGCATAGGTTATGATGAATAATTTTGTTGAATCTTTTCATTATTCACCTATGCCACCAACAATTCCTACCATCGAAGATGATGCACCACACACCTCTATAATAATAGAGTCTCCGATTAGGGGTGTTGAAATGAAAAGTGGAGGACTAAGTTTATTCAATATTGATCTCGATACGGATCAGTCATCTGGACCCCACTGTGAATATGTTGGAGACTTTAGTGAGCTAGAAGAGTATGCTAAATTTGATGACAGTGATGACAACAATGATTTTAACCTAGATGTCACAACTAACATCAACGTTCATCATTTCTCATCTACTATTGGTGGTAGTGGTCATCTTCGTCAGTTTGAGCCTTTGTCCCATATGCACACCCTCGATTTGGACACAATGCACGGGGCAGAATTTCTAGAATATGCTCATACCTTAGGTATGCAATCAACCTGGAATCCATCTACTAGTGATCTCTGTGTTGGGATTCAATTTACTACGAAAGAGGTGGTGCTTTTAGCTATCAAGCATTACAATATCAAGCACTCCATAGATTATAGAGTTATTGAATCTACTCCAACCAAGTATCACGATAGGTGCAAAATGTATGGCATGGGGTGCAACTGGAGTATAAAGGCAACATTGTTAAAAAAGAAACAAGTTTAGGAGATTAGAAAATACAATGGCCCTCATACTTGCACATCTGGACGAATTTCACAAGATCATATGAAATTAGATTCTAACATAATTTGCACACACATTTTATCTTTGGTCCAACCAAATCCAGCCATTTTTGTTTTAGTATTGGTAGCGAAGATACGAAATAGGTATGGATACATGACCTCCTATAAGAAAGCATTGATGGCAAAGCATAAGGCAATTGTTTGACTATTTGGCGATTAGGATAAATCCTACAATGATCTACCAAAGTGGTTAGGTGCAATGCAATAGTTTGTTCATAGTAGAATAATGGAAGTACAAATCGTACGCGCATACAATGGTCAACTATTGGTGCAAGGTAAGCGTATTTTTCATCGACTTTTTTGGACTTTCAAGTCTTGCATTGAATGTTTTCCATTTTGTAAGCCTCTTGTGCAAATAGATGGTACATTCTTATATGGAAAATACCAAGGAACATTATTGTTAGCTGTTGCATAAGATGGCAATCGAAACATTGTACCAATTGCCTTTGCAATTATGGAGGGTGAGACAAAGGAGGAATGGTCATTTTTTCTCCGCAATTTACGTAGATATATTGTTACACAACTTGGCATTTGCTTGATTTCTGATCGACATGAATCCATCAAATTTGTCATCAGAGACTCAGGTAGTGCATGGAAACCTCCACATGCTTATTATGTATATTGTATTCGGCATATTGCAACTAATTTCATGAAGAGGTTTAATAACAAGGACTTGCGTCGACAAGTTGTTAACATTGGTATGTATTCGCAATTATGATCATTTAATCTCTTACACTTCCCTAAATTTTCATTTTTATTAACAAGCTACTTACAAGTCTGTAAATTAACATATGATTTTAACAGTGTATGAGTTAAGGCGACCTCATTTTCAGTAGTACTATGAAAATCTTCATGCAAAAAATGCAAAAGCGGTCGATTGGATTGATAGAATCCTGAAAGAGAAATGGGCTCAATCATATGATGAAGGAAGATGCGATGGACATATGACAACAAACCTAGCTAAATGTATAAATTCAGTATTGAAGGGAACTCATCATCTTCCTATTACTGCTTTAGTCCAAGCAACGTATTTTAGGTTGGCTAAACTATTTGTTAAAATAGGGAATAAGTAGATAGCAATGATGGAGGCAGGCCACACATACTGTGAAATTGTCACTGATGCCATGCAAAAAAATTGAAGAAAAGCTAACTCCCACCTTATTCATGGGTTTATGTGAGCAAATCAATCTTTCCTGATTGAAGAGTTAGAAAACCCATAAGAAGGAGTTGTAGCTTCAAACTACAAAGTTAATCTTAATGAGAGATGGTGTGATAGTGAAAAATTTCAAGCACAAAGGTACCCTTGTTCACATATGTTGCTGCTTGTGCTCATGTTCATATAGATTGTATGCTATATGTGGACAATGTCTATAAACTGAAAACTATATACATGTCTATCGACATGAGTTTCAACCCATCGGGCATGAAGATTATTGGCTGGAATATAATGGTCCACAACTATATCCTAATCCAGAAATGCGAAGAGAACCAAAAGGTTAGCCAAAATCAAGTCGTATTCATAATGAAATGGACCTTAGGGAGAGATGCCAACCAAAGCGTTGCGGATTTTGCAGGAATGAAGGCCATAGCAGTAACAAATGCCCTTACAAATCCGGTACCTTAGGGGAGAGTTCACATCAACGATAATGTAGTAAATGATTTCTTATTATAAAATTTTATACTTATCTATAAATTGAAGTTATTTAAATTTTATATCCAATTTTCAAATGGTAGTATATTTATATCTATACTAAATTTAATATATTCACACAATATACCCAAAAATCATAATAACTTTAAACTATCAGCATATATCATTACTATCATATTAAAAATAAAAAAACCTATAATATTTATTCAAGTATAAATCTAAAATTGTATCTTTTATCTTATTATTATAAAAAAAAAGAAAAAAATATGTTGTGAACTCACATTCTGACATGACAGATAATATTTGAATAATGACTACTAAATTTTTTAGAACTCGAGAGATGTGATAGATGCATGAGAAATCAGATTCTTTTTTATACTATAGATAATTTATATATTCATACATAATTTATGTAAAATATATATATATATGGGGGAGAGTCGATTAGCATACCAAAGAGAGGTAGATAGATAATTTCAATCTCCTTATTAATAATTTCAATAAATATCATTTCTTTCTTTGAAATTATTTTTTTTGCTTTCACTTTTATTTAATAACTATTTGTTAATTTTACTTTTTTGATTTTTTTTATTATGATGGAAACTCATCGGTGAGAGATGGCGAGCTCCTACCCGTTCAGAACTCACCATCTGTGACGACGAGTTCTCAACGGGAGAAAGCATGGCGAGTTTCTAACATATTAACTCGCCCTTTCTCGTGGCGAGTTCTCAATATATATAATAAAAAGCACATTTTGAAAATTAATTTAAAAATAATTGTAAATTGAGAAATAATTTTTTTTTACAATATTTATATAAAAAGCCCTATTTTTACCCAACCTAAAATTTCTGATTTCTCCCAAAACCCAAAAAACTTAATAACAATTACTTTATTTATTTATTTTTAGAAAAACACATTATTTTCACAACTGCCGTGAAAAAAAATTAAAAAAAGATTCAAAGTGTTGGGGGAGATTGGAGACGATAACCAAGTCAGAATTAAAGGGTAAATTTTCAAAGCTGCCATGAAAAAATTTTCAGGAGGATTTCAGGTAAATTGATTTCATTTTAGTTTTTTTCGATTTCCTTATTCTTTGATCTCACCTTTCTTTAATTTACTTTAATTTAAGGATAGCCTTCGAGATTAGGGATTAGAGATTAGGGTTTATATTTTTTTTTGAAAAGTTAGAACGGAGAGGGTTTAGGGATTTTGAGTTAGGGTTTATAATTTTTGAGAAATTAGAATAGAGAGGGATTAGGGAATTTGAGTAAGGATTTGAATGTGGTTTTGTTTTAGAATAGAGAGGGATTAGGGATTTTCATTTAGGGTTCATAATTTTTTTTTCAATTTTAATTTTTTTTTGTTTGGTAAAAATATGTGGATATTAAATTATTTTTTAATTATTTCGAGCTATCACGTCAGAAAAATAAAGTTAACGTCACTATATTTAATAGAAAAAATAGGAAACATTTTCAATTGGACTAAGATACAATATTCCATGCAGTAGAGGGACCAAAATAATTTGAATTATTTATAGAGATTAAATCCACATTTTGAGTATAGTACATGGATTATTTGCATAATTTGACCAAAAATATATCATAATTTTCAATTTAAATACTTTAATAACGCTTTATATAAAATTTTCCTATAATAAACAACCTAATAATATTTTACATAAAATTATTAGAAACTATATACCTTTTTATAAAAAAAATCAATATTTTTCTAGAATTATTTTCTACAAATCGATTTTCATCAAACCAACTGAGTTCATAATGATAGTTTGCCAACATTATATTTGGTATTTTTTAGACCTTTCATGTAGGTATAAACCTAAAAAAATTAAAAAGGAAAACCCTTAGAGTTTGATATGTTAAATACGGCGGATTAGGTTGGAATATTTTAGTTCAAGCAATATTGGATCGAAATTCGAGTTCAAATAATTTCAGATATAAAACATTTTTTGAGTCCAAAATTTTTAACATTAGAGTTCATACCACTTTTAAGCTCAAACTATTGAATTTTAAAATAAAATCAATTTAATTTTGAATTGTGTTAACTTAACCTTTCTAACAATTTCGATTTGAATCATTTTGATTCTAAATTTAGTTCGATTTGAGTTCATTCAAATTGGATTGAACATATTTAAATTGTTAATTTTCGTCAAATAAAATTGAATTTAAATTCTACCGAATTAAACAATTTATTTTTTTATTTGAGTTAACTTTGACCGTTGTACTTGCAATTGGTGGTAGTAATTTCTTCTCGTAAAGAAAGAAGATTATAAGTCGATAATATCGGTATAAAATATAACTGGACAATATATTGTATAAACATTAGATTTAAATTTGATAATATGTGAATTAAATATATTCATATAATTTGATGTGTCATAATTATATTTAAAGCATTACATATTTATATAAATTTTGATTTATTTATAATTCATATTATATAAAATTTATACATTCGTATCATATTTTAATTAAATTTTTAATAATTTTTTTTTTAAAAAAAACACTCATATAGTTAAAATTTTTTTTAACTATTTCGTGAAACACTAAAACACATAAAAATGGTGGGTAATTTACATACCCGATCATCAAACTGAGTATCAAATTTTACATAAATTATAAAAGCATCAAATTTTATCATTAAACTTTTACTATTAATAAATTAAGTTAATTGCGTTAATTTTGTTGAGTACTTCTAACGAAAAAAATTGATTTAGTATGTGTATGTGACGTATCTTTACAAGATATTATCTTGAAGGGATGTAAGAAGTAAGTCATGTGGTGCAGATTGAATTAATTTTTTCATTAAAATTACTTAACAAAATTAGCTCAAGTGACCTCATTAATTAATAATAAAAATTTAATTACGTAATTTGATAAAATTAAAAATTTATAACTTACATAAAAATTAATGACAAATTAAATGACTTAAAATATAAATTATTTTAAAAATAATCCACTGATGCATGCGAGGGCCCAATCCAACGCGGTATAAATTATAAACCACATGCTGAAAAATAAATCAATAAATAAATCTTCTTCATATTTAACAACAATAACAATGAAAATAGAAATTAAAAAAAATCACGTATTATTTTCTCAGAAGAAGAATCTAATCCATCTCTGTGATGCGAGCCAAAATCAGTTAGGAAGATAGAAGGGAGAATTAAAGAGAAAAAAATAGAAAGAGTGAGTGAATTAGAGAGGAAGAATCGAGGATAGAGAGAAAGTCTGTAAAATATTTTCATTCATCTTAAACAATTACTGTTCATTGCAGCCAATATAAAACTAACAGAGGAAATATCAGAGATTTACAAGAGTGCCACTAGCCTAGTAGTCCTAAACTCATCGTTTCATTTACGACCTATAAAATGCATCGCTTCGTTTATTTTTTATCTTAATATGCTTGCATCGATACCTAGATAATTAGTATCTTATTACTAGGCGTATCATTTTTGTTTTGACATAAGTGTATATCGATATTGGTTTGTTTCGGTATATCATTTCAAATTTATCTGAGTTTGAATATTTTTAATTTATATATATGAAAAATATTTATAAATATGAAATAAATGAGATTAAATAAATTTTATATATTAAATATTCATCAATTATATATAATTGTTGATGCAACAATGGAGATGCTAAAGAAGAATCTTGGCAAATAGCAAAGGTGAGAGAGGTTCGAAGTTTTGCTCCGAAGGGACACTCTGATGCTTAAGTCAGTAAAGATACTATGAACAAGGATTGAAGAGAGAATGAGAGATTTCTAATAATTCATACCTCAAAAGTGCTGATGCTACTCCTTTGTATAGGCCTTGATAGGAATTTTACTTGATTTTAAACTTTAGGCGAGTAGAGGTTACATGATTATCAAACTCATAGAGGCTGAGGTTATCCAACTATCTTTGGAACCTTACTCCTTAACAAAGTTGTATTTAGTGATAGAGTTGGTGAAGGGATATAACAATTGCCCCCCAGGCCTGTGGGTGGCTATAAAGTGACCGTTCACAGGCAAAAAATGTTTATGGTGATCTAAGAACGAATGAGTGTAAGTGGTGAGGTCACCATATAAATGGCGAGTAGAAAAAGACGGGAGTTTTAACCCTTTTTTTTTAAATTCAAATGTCGTACCGCGTATTGAATGCGAAAAAAGGAAAACAAGACACGTGGCTGTGTCTGTGAACTGTACGTAGCTTTTTATGAAACAACGGGACCTTCTATAAATAATCCTAAAAGAGGCAATTTGTACAATAGTGAAAAAATAAAAAAGAAACCCTTTGGCGTTCTTACACCATCCCGTGCCTTTGAAACCACCATTGTTTCTGGTGAAAGTCAAGTTCATCTGTAACTACTTGTTCTGGGTAAGAATCTTATTCCTAGTATCTTGGTAATAGTAAGACTGTAGTTCATTTTTGGGTTTAAGTTGTAAGGTTATGCAAAGAACTTGAATCTTATTAAAATTGGTGGGAAGAAAGGGAAATCTGGAGGTAAATAGCAGAGAAACAGTGAGGCATTTATTTGTAATGGAAAACGTACATATTGATGAAAGCAGCGATTGTCTCTATATCATTGTTGAAGAAAGAGAAGTTCAAGGTGTGAATGAAACGAAAGGAGGAAATAGAGAACAGGGCTAAGGTCCAATTGAAAGAGACCAAGAGGAAGGTGAGGGAGCACAGACAAGGTCAACACAGATAGACACTAGTGTGGCAGATTCATACACGGGGGCGATCAATATGGCAGCCGTCTAGGATATATTAAAAGAATGTGGTTTTAAATTTTGGTCAGTTCAAAGTGTCAAACCCATTATTTGGGTGACTCGTGACTAGGGTTGAAGGGAGTAGTGTGTCGTTTTATCTGCACATATTCAGAGGTGGATTCCACCTTTCCTTTTAATCGTTTTTCTGTGAAGTGTTGAGCCGGTATGGGATATCTCCAAATCAATTAAAGCCAAATGTGTGGGCGATGCTGGTAACGTATTTCCTTGCGTGTAAAGAAAAAGGTTGTGACCTGTCAGTTGAAGTGTGACTAGACATTTGTTTTCTTTGAAGAGACAGGATAAGTGTTGGTATTATCTATAGTTAGCCATTAAGAGGATGATCACAAATATTCCATCCAACCCTATGTGGCCAATGAACAATTCTTCTTCATACGGAAGTGATCAAATGAAGAATGGGGCTTCCCTGTGGAGTGAAATTCCTGTTCACCAATGAGCAACTTAAAGGTTGATCTAAATGTAGCGGAGCAGGGATGGAAGGGATATTTTTATGGTCACCAATTTAAACGCAGGGAATACTTAGCTACAAGAAAAATTCAAGAGCACTACTTGTTAGTTAATCTTGCCAATCTGCCAGAGGAAGGTGATCGCCCTACCAAAAGAAGAAGCAAAAGACGCTTGATAATACAAGGTGAGGTATTGTTACTTGCTATATATGGGGAAGGCTTCTTACATTCTAACATGTTTTTCTATTTTGCAGAAGTTCAATCTTCATCTGGATCGCCATAGCAGGTGGCTACCACTTATGGATCGCCCCAACGTGGAGTTAGTGTCGCTAGATCGCCCGAGGCAGGAGGAGAAAATATAAGTGGGGTGAATGTAGAGGGACAATCAATGCCGGGGAAAGATTTGGAAAGATCAACGAAGGTAGCAGTTGCTTCAATTAGAGAGGATACATGTTGGCAATATTTTTGTAGAAAACTTAGTATTTCCTAACTGAATTCATTGCTTGCTTTTATAGGTATGAATCCTACTACACGTGCTGTGTTAGTTGCCCAAGAAGCGAGCAGGGCAGTGGCTACCTAAGGACAAAGAAAGGGAAGAGGAAAGTAGGAGATAATTAAGAAGAGCAACCTGAACAGAAGAGGGTGACTGTAGAGTCTACTCTTGCAAGTACGACAGAGGCTAGGGTCATTTTGATGGACATATCTGCGATCGTTGAAGCAAATACCGTTATGATCATCCAGGTAGAAAGTAACCTGGGTACTAGGTATCTGTTTGCCCCCCAGCTTTAGCTACTATGCCCCTTAGGTCCATAAGTTCATTAGCAAGAGGGAGCGGGTCTTCTCCAGGAGTTTTAGACCTACACCCTTAGAGGAACAACCCCAAACTAAGTGCTGGGATACTAAGCAACAGTGTAACCACCTGTAAGTGGGAAAATAGGGTTGCTTTGCCAATTGATATGAAGTATTTGGCGACGAGAAACCCAACTGCTAATTTGGAATCCACTTTAGCCTGTACAGTGGAAGTAAGTTTACTATTTCTATTTGACATGATCTCTTTGTTCATATGTATTGTCTAACCTCTACGTGTTACAGGCTTTGCATACGCAATTGACGATCACTCATCAAATGTGAGATATCTCTACAGCACATGATAATGCCCACAAGGAGACGACAGCGAGTAAGGCTAGGGCGAGTGTGCTGGAAGCAAAAGTAAACGAGCTGACCAAGGAAAAAGGAATAGCTAATGATCGTGCTAAAAAAGTTGAAGAAGAGTCAACAAAGTTGAAAATGGACTCTGAGGAGATGAGGACAAAGCTTAAGTCACTCAACACTGAAATAGGAAAGCTTTCTAAAGACTTAGAGGAGTCCCAGCAGGCTTATGCAATGCAAGATTTTGAGCTAATGTCTGCCTTGGCCAGGATTTCCGAACTGGAGATGCAGTTGGTGGATGTAGAGGCTAGTCTTCAAAGGGAGCTTTCATCTAAAAAAGATGCCGTGCTAGACCAAATGATAGCTTGTGGTGGCAAGTATCTCAAAGCGCTTTGTATGGCATGCAGCTTCTTTGGGGCCCGTTGGATTTAAGGAATATTAAGTTTTCAAAGCTTATTGCCCCGCCCAGACTTTGACGTGTTGATGCTATCACAACAGCAAGTGGAGGAGAGATGTGCCGCAAATTCCGCCTTTATTGCTCCTACTGAGGATGACTAATCTAAGGAATCCAGTGAAGATGCCGGCAAGCAGGGGATCCAGCTGCTTCCTGTTAGGATTTTTTTTTTTTTAGAAATTTTCTATAACAACAAATTGTTTGTCTTTAATATAACTTGTAACTATTATTAGCAGTAATGAAATTTGCGAAGCGATTTTTCTGAAAGAAACAAGTATTAGGCTCAAATTTCTATACTACTCTAATGTTTGGATCGTTCGAAGTTTCTTTATTGAGATTGTAAAAGATCACACTTTGTTGGGACCGACTGTGAGAGGTCAGTGGAGACGGTGAAAGATCAGTGGAGACCGTGTGAGATTGTGGAAGGTCTTGTGAGAGGTTTGTGGAGACCATGAGAGGTCAATGGAGACCACGAGATTTCAATGGGGACCGGGAGAGGTCAATGGTGATGTAAGAGGTCAATGGGGACTGTGAGAGGTCTTGTGGAATAGCTTTTGAAATAATAACTTCAGCAAATTTTACTGTGAAAAAAGGATTTATGCATAGTATTTTTTTAGGTGGATGGTGTTCCATGTGTTAGGTAAATATTTTTCCATCATGTCCATCAGTTGGTAGGCTCCGAACCCTATTACTTTTACAATTTGATATGGTCTTTCTCAATTTGGGGATAGCTTTTTTCTTTCGCCTGCAGGTCGATTCACCTCACGATTTCTTAGGACTAGATCGCCCACCTGATATTGTTTGTGTCTCACTTTTCTGTTGTAATACCTTGATACTTGCTGTGACCTGATCGCCATGCGTACAGCGACATCTTCTCTACTTTCTCCGAGTAAATCCAAATTTGCCTTGAGAGAGGATTCATTCAATGTTGGATCTAAAAAGGTCGTTCGAATGCTGCGAACCCCAATTTCTGCTAGAATAACAGCTTTGTGACCATACACAAGGCTAAATGGTGTGGCTCCGGTTGCTTGACATTCTGTGGTTCTGATGACCTACAATATTTTGGGTGTTTCTTCTGCCCATGCGCCTTTTGCATCATCCAATTTTTTTAAGTGGTTGAAGTGTGTTTTTATTTATAGCCTCCACTTGACCATTGGATTGCGGATGTGCCATCGAACTGTGTACGAGGTTGATATGGAATCTTGTGTAGAAATCTTTTAGTTTATCAGCCGACAACTGTTTTCCACTATCTGCTATAATTACGTCGAGTATGCCAAATTGACACATGATGAATTTTCAGATAAAGTTTTTCATAGTTCTAGCCGTTATTGTGACTGTAGGTTCTGCTTCAACCCATTTGGTAAAATAGTCGCACCCGACAACTGAAAATTTACGTTGTCCAGTAGCAAGGGGAAATGGTCCCAAAATACCAATGCCCTATACACAAAGGGCCAAGGGCTGAAAACTTGTTTAAGTGCTTCTACAGGTTGTCGTGAGATTTTGGCAAATTGTTGGCACTTATCACATTTTCGAACCAGGTTGGTGGCGTCTATCACTAAATACAACTTCGTTAAGGAGAGTAAGCTTCGAGAAATAGTTGGATAACCTCAGCCTCTATGAGTTTGATAATCATGTAACTTTTACTTGCCCAAAGTTTCAAATCAGGTGAAACTCCTATCAAGGCCTATATAAAGCAGTAACATCAGCACTTTTGAGGTATGAATTACTACAAATCTCCCATTCTCTCTTCAATCCTCGTTCATACTATCTTTATTGACTTAAGCATCGAAATGTCCCCCCGGAGCAAAACTCTGGGCCTCTCTCACCTTTGTTGTTTTGCAGGATTCCTCCTTAGCATCTCTATTGTTGCATCAATAATAATGTTCTAAAAAAAATTTCATCAAATATAAGAAAATCAATATCAGTTAAGTAGTGAGGTTGCAATTTTTTAATGATCATTAAATTTATAAATAATTATGTCTAATATTCATCAAATTTACAAGTAATTATGTACAATTTTCATCAAATTTACATGTAATTATGTATAATATTCATCAGATTTAAGATTAATGTTGGTTTAATTTTTTTTACAAGCTTATATTATGTATCAACTGGTATAGCTATTTTTGGTCAGTACCATCGAAACAAGCCGGTACCTACTGGTACAGCTGGTACAAAACCAAAACAAAGACCGAAACGAAACCAACTATTGTCAGTACTATTATACGTTGAAATCGGTATCGGCAAGGACTGGTACGGTACCAATAACACTAATCAATACACTCCTGTTGAAATAATCCTTGTCCTCAAGGATTAAAGTGATCATGAAGTCATAAACCAAGGAGAACAATCAAGATCAAAAGTTCAGCTTGGACGTACTTGTTAACTTGTGAAACATGGTCAGCTCTCAAGCTATCAAGGATTCTAGGTCTCATAGTTTTGCCAGACAGGCTCTGTTTGAAAACCCCTAGCTACCAAATGCCGTCTATCCCAAGACATAGACAATACCACTGTCAGCGAGAACAATTGTTTTCCACTTCCTTGCACAAACTTGCACAGCAAATTGACTCTTAAGGGTGATCAAAAGTTCTGGAGGAGTCTTATCCATATCATCTTCATCACATAATTCACCATAGTACCCCTTTCCCCGAGTATATATATTTACATTCAAATCAAATGCCGCAGCATGCTCATCACCAGCAGAGACACGAAGAGAATTAATATCCTTTTCCGTGAATGTCTAGATTGCACATGGATAGAATTTATTTTGCTGCTGCTCATAGCCAAGGAAAAAATTAGAACCAAAACCAAGAGAGTAAACTACTGCATTGTCAGCTACAACTAAAACAAAACTTGGGCCAGAGGCAATCTGAGCCATGTAGCCAGCTCCTTCAAGCAATTCAACCGTCTTAAGAGTTGGTCGATATTGATTGTCACCATAACCAGGAACTAGTAGATACTCATTGGAATACTAGGTAAAGAGAGGCCCAAGTAGAGAGAACATCCCATTTCATAAGCTGCTTAGGCTGCATAACTGAAGAAGACCAACACCAGCTGAAGCAACATGGTCAATGTGGTCATGATACAAAGCAACAATACTTCGCGATGGTATTCATGTCAAATCAGCCCCAAATTTTCTTATAGACTCAATGATACCAACAAAAGAGGCCACTATGACTGCAACAGCATCATCAGCATTGAAACTTGGACTGCCTCGTTGAAATGGATATGAAACCCCTATCCAAGGTGCAGCACTGATGAGCCCAGAACGATTAGTACTGTTTGGAGCTCTATGATCATAAGCACTAGTTGCATTCAAAATTTCGGCATAAGCCCATGTAACCGAATGGAGGAAATGATTGCAAAACGATCAGATATTACTATCTTGGATTTGATAAAATGGGGAGCATACTGAGATAAGAAAACCATTGCCATACAAGCTACCATTTCTGCAGTCATCACTTGCCCTGTAGAATTCCAAATATCCCATAAACTGGTCACTGTCCATCACATAATAGTCTCGTTGCTTTCTTGTGTAGTGTACCTTGAGAATTCTATGACTACAAACAATTGAATTGTATAATTGCCTATCATACGGAGGACCATAAGTATAGCCTTTGCTGTTTCTATGCTCAAATTTCCAGGCTACTTCCTGGGCCACAGAACCAGTTGCACATTCATTTCCATCACTAGCACTCTATCCAACAAACACCTAACCAGATCTACCTTTACCAAGCTATCTCTCTACCTTGTACATCGGAGATTCCACAAGCATTGCAATGGCGCCAGCTTCTTTTGCATCCTTAAGAAACATCACTTTTGTTTCATCAAATGTTGCAGCCTCAGTCTATCCGTTGATAAGTTGTTTAATCTCTCCGAGCTGAATGTCAACCCAGAGACAATCAAAAGCCATTAACGAAGCAGCTTGCAACAAATGAGTAGTAATGTGATGAAATCTCTCACTTGATGAATAAATGGAAGGGTCAAGTAGGCCATGAGATGAACGATCATCACTGGCCTCGTAAATTTCAACCTCAACAAACTAGGAGGGTTGATTCAGCAAGCCAGTTATCCCTTCAATTACTCCACTTCCTGCTACTAAAACTTTGAACCAGTGGATTGAAGATATCAATCGTATAAAACTAGTAGTTGCTTCACATGTAGCGTTAGACTCAGTGTTAAAAGGGTTCGCAATAAAGTTCAGGGAGTCATGAAACTGCTTGATGGCATCAATGAACTTCTCTCCACCTGGTGCATGTTCCATAACGCCATTATTGCTTGTTCCCTGTCAACAGCGACATAGTCGAGTCCAAGCATGCAGGCACTTAAGGCTACATAATTGACACCTAAAGTACAACTGTTTGTGCCTTCACCATTCAATTCGATTATAAGGTCTGTATACTTAATTGTCGATAAAGCGGTCATTCTTGTGCGCCACATAGTCACTCCGTCTTTGATCTGACAGTTGCACTTGTGACTCAATAGACTTGTCTTCAATTCAGATTACAATCATCTGACCCATGCCTATTGCCTCAAGGAACTTGAATGAATCCATGGTGGTTGTTTGATCGTACCCAGGGTCAGCTGCCTCAGAGTCATGAATCTCCTCAACCGTGGCTACATCTTCCACTCTTGTCGGCATTTCATCGGACACCTTGCTCAACTGGTTCGTCTTGGTGTTCAGATTCTCCAAACCTTGAAATGCAGCCCGTAAATCTTCTCGTAACTCAGTACAAACCGCTCTAACATGCTATCCAGCTTGGATCCCAAAACGCTTAAGTTCTTGTCTCAGCATCATCTCTCCTCCGTCCGTCATTTCCAGACTTAAAGGCTCTGATACCATTTGATACGAGCCAAAATCAGTTGAGAAGATAGAAGGGAGAACTAAAGAGAAAAATAGAAAGTTAGAGAGCATTAGAGAGGAAGAATCAAGAGATAGAGAGAAAGTTTGTAAAATATTTTCAATCGTCTGAAACAATTACTGTTCATGGCAGTTAATATAAAACTAACAAAGGAAATATCAAATATTTACAAGAGTGCCACTACCCTAATAGTTCTAAATTCCTCGTTTCATTTATGGCCTATAAAACGCATTGCTTCGTTTATTTTTCATCGAATATGCTTGCATCACTCTGATTCATAACAGCCTTCGTAGCTTTGGTCAACGTCTGTTTCCTTCCCAGGTTCTTCAGCTTTTCTTTTATTTTCTTTTTTTATTCTATATTTAGATTTATTTTGAGCTTTTTTATTTTTTGTAATAATTGATGGGTATTTGCTGGAACATTTTATCATGTTTCAATATATTTTGCTCTTTATTTAATGTTATATTACTTGGTTTTAATGGTGTTGCTTGCATTTATTTTGGGGTTTTAGATTGTTTTGGTTGATGGGTATATCATTAATTTTCCTTAGAAGGGTTGTTTTCAGGATTACGGTTTTCTGATTTTCAAAAAGTTGGGATTTCTGAGTTACAAGCTTGATTTAATTGTTTTACCTTTTATGTGGTCATAGAGAATTAATTTAGGATTCTCTTTGTGCAGATAGCTTGAATGTTTTAGGTTCTCTATGCTGGATGGCTGATGGGAGAATTGGTTGCATCTTGAGGAAAGTTTGACTTTTGGTTCTCAATCACCGGTGAATTGATTTTGTACATACTGATGTGAGTTGTGTTCTTTCATTTCTGCAAGAGTTCGAAAGGATTCGTTGTCGTGTATAAAAGCTTATTAAGATTGAACATAGCTTGGGCTCGTAAATATTCTTGCTTTGTTGATAAATATGGTGCTGCTAGAGTCAATTGCAACAACATTGTGTGGAAGAATTTCGGCTAAGGATGTCTCCTAAAAGCAGAAATCCTCGAGTAACTGCCGGTTTCCATCCACGGACTTCATTGGTAAAAGGATTGTTGTGTCTCTGCCAATTTTGGAGTTGGAAAGGTTAATTTATTCTTCCATTAAGTCTTTATCAATGGAGCTGACAAAAGAGGTTCATGCATATAGAGATGAAGAAAGAACACCAAGGAATTGGAATTATTAGATCGATACTAATGTCGATTTTAAGCCTGGCTTATGGTGGTCAGAGAACAGAGCTGATAGTCCCTCGTTAAAAAATCACTTCGACAAGAGAGGATGGGTTGTGGTTGGTTAGTTGCTTTATTTGAATGGGAAGGAGTTATAATTGAAGATATCCTCAGTTTGAGAAGCTAGCTTGGCTGGTTCTTGCTGGGGAAGAAGGTAAGTCTGCTCCCCCTGCCTTTATCCCCAGAAGAATCGAAGGGATGCAGAATAAGCAAGCAATTTCCGAAGAACTGTGCTGGTCGAGAGACTCAGCAAAATTGAGAAAAATTGCTGCTAGGAAGGAAGAAATTTACCAAGCTTTGCAAGGTGGGATATATAGATCACTTAATGGTTCCCAAGAGTTTGTAAACGCCTTGACTCCTTACAACATACCAATGACATTAGTTTCCACCCGACCAAGAAAAGTTCTCGAGACTGCAGTTCGAGCCATTGGGATCGAAGGTTTCTTCTAGCAGCAGAGGATGTTCACCGAGGGAAACCAGATCCGGAAATGTTTGTTTATGCTGCACAGCTTCTGAAATATACCTTAGAGCTGCATCGTGTTTGGGAACTTAATCAGACGGTTGAAGCTGCCCATGATGCGCGAATGAAGTGTCGGCTGTTGCCAGCAAGCATCCTGTATACGAGCTTGGGGCTGCAACTGTTTAGATTAGCTTTCAAAATATTGATTTGAAGAACCTTGTTGATATAGTCAGCTGAATTTGGATCTGGAGAGTCGGAGATGGAGATAGAGATGGAGGAAGAAGAATACTGGCCATCCACCCAAATAGCAGCAGACGATATTTTCTGGTAACCCCAAGGAAGTAACTGTACATTTTATATAATTCTTGATGATAAGGGTTTATAATGGTTGTGTATAGCAAAGAAAAACATGCAAAATGAAAAAAATATATCTAAAAAATTAGAAAGGTGGTCTGCAATATTAGTTGTCCAATGGGTGGGCCGAGGCTTGAAAAAATTTGAATGTTAAATTCAGGCTTAAATTTAACCTGAACTAATCCATTCATTAGGCTTGAATTACTGTACATTTTATTAACAAAATTATTTTATATTAATATTTATATATTTTATGATTCAATTTAAATAAAAATATATTATTTAAATATAAAAATATTACTCTAGGCCAAATCGAAATATGAAAATGCAAGCTTGGGACTAAGCCTAATAAACTTGATAGAGTTAAATAGACTGTCCGATTCATGAATAAATTTAATCTACATTGAACTGCATTTAACATTGTATTGTATGTAATGTAAGTATTATTTGTACTATATATATTATATATGCTTCAAACTTTCATTGCCTGTTCCATGCTTCATTTCTATTTATGTTTTAGAAACGAAAGCTGGTCTTGAAAGTCTTAAGCATTTGTCATCTGATTATTCCATCTTTTTGTTTTTGAAACCCTTATTTGCAGATATACATGTTTCATCTTTATCGAATATCATCAATAATAAATTTTATTTTTTTTTAAATGTTATGATTAATATTTTTATTGAAAGATGAATGATAAAAAAAAAGTATGTTTTAATAAATAAACATTGAATATAGATATAAATATGGATTGATATAAATTAAAAATTTTAACTCATTTAGTAATATAAAGTGCCGATGAGATCCAATATCTAATTCAAATCTCAAAAGTGATTTGTAGATCCAAAAAATTTAAGAGACCCAAACATATGATACTTCAATTTGGCTTAATAAAAAGAAATTTCACTCTAAATTTATTAAATTGCTTTTAGTTTTGGGTTTGAATTAAATAGATTCAAATTAAATTCTCAATAAATGCTATTTAATTCAAATTAAAAATAGTTTTAAAGATCCCAAATAAAATTGGGTGTATACATAATTTACAAATCATTTTAAAGATCACAAGATAAGAATTAACTGTATTTAAATTAAAACCTAACACATTTACTCTAAAATAACATATATCGGTATAACAATAAAAGATTTTATACTTTCTTATAAATTAAATGATAAGATATTATATTATAAAGTAACGTACAAATCATTATTATAAAATAGAAATATCATTATTAATAAACTATTTTTTTGGATGTTATTCTGATTAAATAAGAACATATTATACTTTTTGAAAAAAATACTTTTATTTTAAATAATATATAACATAAGGATGTTATAAGATTAACAATAAAAAAAATTATGGCTAAAAAAATTCAAAAATTCTAACTAATCACATGGTAAGAGAATTGTCACAAGAATATTATCACAGATCTTGTATATTTTACATACAATAACGGAAAAAAATAAATATGAGATCAATCTATATGTACTAAATGGTAATTGCATACTTTATTATATATACTATATTAAAAGTTTCTTATTGGATTGGTTTTATGAATCAAATGATACTAATGTAATAAAAAATTATGGAAAGAAAAAAAGAAAATATTAACAAAAACATTATTTAAAGATATTTAAATGATGATATATTAGCCACCTTTGCAGTTGGCATCCTCAACAATTTTTTTTATGGTGAAGGCATTATGTTACACTCCAATTAAAGTTTTTTAAAATTAATATTTCTTTATACTTTGATAAATAAAACATTATTTAAATAAAAAAATTAAAGAGCTTTTAGATTTCATAAATAAAGTAAATAAAATGATATATACTCTCGTAAGATATATTAAAAATTACTAAAAAATAAAAACTATGATTAATTTTTAACACTACTTATAATTATAAAATTCAAATTGAATTCAATAAATAGTTTTTTTTATGTATTTCATAAATTTTACATCATAATATTCAAATTCAATATTAAATTTGAAATATTAAAAGTTTTAGCTTTTGAAATAGTTTTCTCTTAAAGAATATGATTAAAATTTGATAAACTTATATTTTAATAATGTAGAATTATATTTACATAGCCAAAATATAAATTTTGGACAAAACTTTGAAAGGAGAGGGTGTCCAAATGGCACTTTCCTTTCTTTTCCTATTCTTTTTAGATTTTATTATATTTATTTGTTTTAGTTTGGGAAAAAAATAAAATGAAAAAAAAAGTGAAATTCATGTTGAATCATTTTGTGTATTTAATTTAAAGTCATTTTTAGTTTTGGGTCATTTTCGGTTCAACCATTGATGTGAAATTCAGGCTAAATCATTTTGACTATTTAATTTGCCATGTCATTTTTGGGTTTGGATCATTTCAATTTTAGGTCATTTTGATTTCGAGTCATTTCGAGTTCGAGTAATTTTGGTTTTAGGTCAATCAAGTTTAACACCCAAGTTAATTTACTTTGAGTTATTCTGGATTCAAATAATTTTGGGTTCAAACTATTATGTTCAACACTTAGTTAATCAAACGGAGGAAGCATTCATGTGTCACATTTTCTTTCCTTTTATTTTTTTGGTTTTTCAGTTTTATTATTTTGATTTTCTTTGGCTTGGAAAAAAATAAAATGAAAAAGACAAGAATTTGATATAAAGGACTTGGGGTATTTAAATTTTGAATAGCAAAAAGTATTATGCCAAGCCAACCAACCGAGCTTGAAATAAGCTAAATCCAAATCAAAACTTGAAATGAACAAACTTGAAATGACTCGAACCTAAAATAACCCTAACCTGAAGTGACTTGAACAATTAACTCAAAACGAGTGGAATCCAAAATGACCAAACTTGATAAACCCGAGTGTTAAACATGACTAACTTAAACTTGATTACTCGAGTGTTAAACTTGACCAACACGAACATGAAATGACCAAAATTCGATAAACTTGATGTTAAGCCTAATTGACCCGAAACTGAAAAGGGCCCTAACTTGAAATAACCCTAACCCGAAATGACCAAAAACTGAAGTGACCCAAAATTGAAGTGACCCAAACTCGAAAATACAAAAAAAAAATTACTAACTTAAAATGATCCAACCCAAAACCAACACAATTAGAAACCAACTCAACTTGTCTAATTAACAAATCTAACTCTATTTAAGTTTTTCTCTTTTCTTTTTACCTTAAAAAATTTCACTTTACCTAATTTTGTTTTTTTTTTTTTTTTTTTTTTTAGAAATCCTAACCAACAATTCTTTTTACTTATTATGAATACTTTATTACATATGCATTCTTATCTACATAAATATCTTTCCTTATGCCCAATGTGTTATATATTCTTTATTATCATCAGAATAAATGAAATTTATACAAACTAAAATAATATTATAATGAATATATAATTAATTTATAATTTCTATTAATATTACATTGAAAAAAAATAATAATCTTATAGCATTACGTGGCCAAGCAACTAGTTACATTTTAGTATTGATCATAATCTAACAATAATCTAAAATTTACTACGAGAGTTTTTCCTATGCTGACATGTGTCTGCTTTTTTTTTAGGGTTATGAAAGGAGAGAGAAAAGATGAAAGAGAAAAAAAGAAAAGAGAGAAAGAAGAGAAAAAGGAAAAGAAAGGAAAAGAAAAGAAAAGAAAGAGAAAGAGAAAAAGGAAAGGAGAAGAAAGAGAAAGAGAAAAAGGAAAAATTTTGTGTATTTATATTGGGTTATTTTTTAGTCTGCGATAAGTATTATAAATTTATATAAATTTTTATACATTTTGACACATTCGTGTGTTCTTATTATGTTAATGTTATTCTTTTTGTTATGTTCTAATTACTTTTCCTATATCATTTCGAGTAGAGTTTTAGTTCATCATATATTTTGCATAATTTGTTATTATATTCAATATATGGAAAAATTTAAGTGTTTGGGTCATGTCTCATTCTATTTAGAAAAAAAATTTTGTATGTTCATGTTTGTTTTGTTTTTGTATTCAAAATATTATAAATTTATATAACTCTTTATACTTTAATAATTAGTTTTACTTACATTTTAACATGTTTGTTTATTTGTATCATGCTCATGTTATTTTTCATCTTATGTTTTAATTTTTTTTTTATGTTGCATTTGTGCTGTGCCTCAATTCATTTCATATTTTACATTGTTTGCCATTGTCAGTCAATTTAGAGAAAATTATGTGTGTTTGTGTTGTGTCTCACTTCATGACATATTTTACATAATTTATCATAGAGATTCAATTTGTGTTTAAAGTATTACAAATTTATATAAATTTTTGTATGTTAATAATTTATTTTATATAGATTTTGACATATTCATGTCTTATTCATGTTATTTTTGTATCATGTTGTTTCAATTATTTTCTCATGTTGTGTTTGTGTGGTGCCTCAAGTTATATAATATTTTGCATAATGATTTTAACTCCAAATTCATTTACTTAAGTTAAAAATTAAAAAAATATTTAAATGAATGATAATTATTTAATATAATTTAACTTAAATTTATGTGGTTGTTAATTTAGTTAAAAATTTATAACTATTAAAAGCCATCCTAATGAAGCGAGGAAAGAATTTTTAGTTTGTAAATAAAAACAAATAGACAAGTCGCAAGTGCGATAGCCAATAGGTGATAGTACACAAGCCATAAGATATTTTGCATTTAACCCCTCACCATTGGATTAAATCCCTAATATCTAACCAAATATCAAACTCATTTTCTGTTTCTTTTCTAGTTTCATAGTGCTTATCGCTCCCTTACAACTAGAAATGTTCAAAGATTGAGTTATCAATAGTCTGAAGATTTGTTCGATATTTGGGTAAAAATATTGGACTAAAATGATGGGCTTGGGAAAAAAATTAGGTTCGTTTAAAAAATGGATCAAGCTTTGGCTCCTACTTTTAAGGCCCGAGCTCAGCACGACCCATTTTACAATTATATAATATATTTAATTTTAATACAAGTATGTAATATTATAATGTAAACATTAAAAAATATGTTAAATTATTTAATAAAAGAGAAATACTAAATTACTAAAGATTAAATTTTTTAAAAAGTAAATTTAAAAAAACATAGGCAAGCTCAAAGATACTTAAACTACCAATTTATAAATATAGGCAAACTTAGGCAAAATTTTCGAGTCGGGCCGAGCAGTCAAGCATAAATGACGCTAATGCCATACTTAAGCCTAGTGTAGCCCACGAACACCTTTACAAACAACCAAGTTAACACCTTGCAAATCAATAAGTTCCCTACCTTGCATTAACCAACTATGGAGCTTTCTGACCCCTAACACAGCATACTAGCTACACCTCAATCTTTACCGCCATACCCAAGAATTTGCTAGCTTTCCACTTCTCTCCACCTACCCATTTGCATACCAACCATTTTCACATCATAACCTTCAAATAAAGCAGCAATATTCTCATTCATGTAAACCATAATACTCTTTGTTCTTGGATTTGCCATTGCTACTACTTTCAATCATTTTATTTAGTATATTAGGTTATTTCCATGTTCCGTCTCAAGTTGACTATTCAATTTTTGTTTAGCTTTGGTTAGGTTTTCTATATTGGTTTCTTGTAGTAGCCATTTATCTTTAAAAAAAAAAACATAGAATTTAGACCATATCTACATACTATAATTGAAACACTTCATAATGCAACTTATCAATAGCTAGAAAAATTCATTTAAGTTTGCAATTAATGGAAAAGATAAAAGGATTCATAGCTAAAAGCATACCATCGTAAGGCTTTCATAACATAATAATCTCGCTTAATTTGCTTAGTTTTTGATCTGGCTCTCCAATTTTGTAGCAATTTATTGAAGTTGTTGTCCAAGCTCATTAACTAGTTGGTATCTTATTACTAACTCTAGTCTTGAGTCTAACTCAAGCATGTTCATCACTAAATCTTCTTTTATTTTTGCTGCTTGATTTAATATTTATAATAAATATGGTTTTTAAGATTTTTTTCCCTTTATGCTTTAACTCTACTTTTAATATTATCTAGATAGTTTTAACTTTATGGTTTGTAGATCTAGAGATGCAAATGATGTTGGTGGTGAATAATAAAAATAATAGGATTATATTTAAAAGTTAAATTTCTATATTTAGATTCTTATAGAGATACAGTGAGGTTTGGATGAGTCCAGACTTGTTGAGTCTCAATCTCTAAGGTAAAGATTGGGTGCTTCTGTATACAAATATTATGATAAATCATATGATGAAAATTATTTGTTAGGTACTTTCGTCAAATGTCTAGCATATCTTGATAATAATAAGAAATCTAATAATAAAAAGAAAATAAATAAGCTTATCATGAAGCGCTTGCTAAAGCTATCATCTGACATGATAATTCATCTACATGGGTCGAACATGAAGGAACAAAAGAGGTTCATACTTTATTGAATAATAGTTTGAAGTACTTTAGTATGACTAATATCAAAGTTGATTGCTTCAAATTGTATAACAAAATGAAAAAAAAAAAAAAACTTAAGTTACTTTGGATATGATTTCTAGTAGAATTTAATCAAACTTAGATTGAGGGTTTATTCATCTTCATGCATTATATGTAAATGAGATTTGGAAGTTACAAATTAAGATTTTAAACTTTTGTCATGTTTAACCTCTATACAATGTAAATCTTTTTATATAATATTATTCATACTTTCATTATATATTAGGGCATTGAGAAGAAAACTGTGTTAACCTTGCATAGATCACTTGTTTTGGTATTTAGAAAATTCAAAGTTAATGACTCTGAGTTCTATTTGACTGAGGATAGAATTAAGCTCACTACAATACCATTTGATATTCTTAGCTATTGGAAAGACAATTTATTTTTGGTATCCTAATCTTGCAACAATGGCAAGAGATATTTTGAACATTTCCTATCACCATCTTTGCTTCACAATCAACATTTAGTATAGGTAGTAGAGTTTTAAACAAGTGAAGAAGCTCTGTTTCATCAAAAATTGTTAAAATTTTGATAACTATTCATAATTATCTATGTGGATATGAAGGCATGATAGTTATATTAAAATAGTTTTAGATCTTTTTATGTCTAATAATTGTTTTGCATGATAATTATTTTTCTTTGTTAATTGTTAGATGTAGAAGATGGAAAAAAAAGTTTAAGACTCATGGAGGAGAGATAAATATGATTTTTAGATCAATTTTTAGCATTAAAAGAAGCTTATAGTACTGCAAATTGTTGGAAAATTAACATGTATGTTTATTTGCTCAAAATTTCTTCTACATACTTAAAATTATGTTTTATTATTTGGTTATTAAATTTTTTTAATTTTTCTTTATGTTTTATTGGCTTTTTCAATTTATTGTAACTGCCTTTAATTTTAAATTTTTGTTTAATATGTTGTGCTAGTAGGCTTTCAGTTTTAAGTTTGGACTTTGAAAGTGTTTGGGGATTGAAGTAGTTTAGTTTTGCCCTTATTAAAGTTGTAATTTTGTTGATTAATTGTTAATATATATTATTTACTTCAACATTAAGGATTCAATGTCATATCGCTTTACTTTTTATAATGCAGTTGAAAAATAGATGTTTTCTATATGTGATGAATACTAAGCTGTTCTATTCATTTTACCTTTTGTAGTGTATTTAGGTTAAGCCTCTTCATTTGTTGTTTTTCCTTGCCATAGAGAGATGGTTTTTATTTCTTTCTTTTTAAGTGTTTTTGTATTTGCTATTGAGATCATAGGCTTGTCATAACATATTGAATGCGAATACGACATGCCAGACTTAGACAAATGAATTTCTTATTTTAATTTTCTTATACTCGAATAGGACTCAATTGTCAAATCAAATCGATCATCCGACTTAACTCTAAATGATCGTTACAAAATGGTCGAAAGACTTGGAATAGCAACCAATCTATTTTGGCTAGGCAAGATTGGTCACCTACCAGAGTTTGTCTTTTGAAGGTTACAAAACCCTTGTAAACAAACTCCAAATTTTGTCTACTAATCGGAGATTCTTATAAAGAAAGTTCAGGAGTCAGTTGCATGTAGAGTGAGACACGTCTCCTCCATGACGCTCGTAAAATATACGTAGTAATTACTTGGTATCCTACATCACAAATCTTGACTATAATCGGTTTTGAATTTTCATTATTTAATTATAATTCTTATTAGGCTGAGTGAAAAAAAATCAAGAAAATCGAAAACCAATTCAAACCATAGTGTTTGGATTGGTTTTGGTTCACATTTTATTAAACTTGGTTTGGTTTTGGTTGGGATTTTATTAAATTCAGTTTAATTTCAATTTGAATATTAATGATATATATTCAGTTCAGTTTGATTTTTGATTCACAGATTAGAAAAATATAATTATCTAAATCAAAATTTATTTTATTTTATTTTTAATTAGTTTTAAATTTTTTATAATACAAAAATAAAATATTTTTTTTCTAAATTAGTGTAAAAAACTCTAAAATACTATAGAAAAAATATATTTTTAAAATTTTAAAAAATCAAGTTTCCATTAATTTTGAATTTGTAACCCTTTGGAAAACCTGGAGTAACATAAAATTTTATTTCTTAAGGAAGTCCAAAAATTTTGATTTACTTATTTTTTTTTAAAAAAGGTATTTCTTTGTTTAAAATAATCGACAAGATAACTTTCATATGTTGAAAGCATATCTACGGCTTATTTTAGCTCAGAGATATTGCCTCAAATTTTCTTAATACAAGTATTGTAAATGATAAAATGATACTAGTTTTTTTTCAACATAACAGCACCAAAAAGACTCTATAGGACATGCATCAACACGAAAGTTTCCTTATGAGCCTAATAGACATGTTTCGACAATAAGGTTTCCACAAGACTTTAGACTCGGTTTTAAGGTACTATTACCTAAACAACCATAAAGTACATGTATTGACATGAATGTTCCCATATGATCTATGGACTTAGTTTTAAGCTAGTATTACCTAAATACCCTTAACGGACATGTTTCAACACGAAGGTTCCCACATGATCCTACGGTAGCATTACCTAAATATTTAGCAAACATATTGCAACATAAAGGTTTCTACATGATCCTAAGGACTCAGTTTTATGGTAGTATTACCTAAATTCTCCTAGCTGACGTGCTTCAACATGAAGGTTCCCACATGATCCGGAGGTGATAGAAATTCCCACAGTGTCTTTAAATTAGGTAGAATACTCTAAATGCATGGAAAATGCTAAACTGACTTTAGATTTATAAAATAACCTAAATGGTTATAAAATAACCTAAATGGCCCTAAAATGCATGAAATTTCAAAGAAAAAAAAACCTAAATCATGAAAAATGGCTCCAAAATGCATGAAAGTAGATAATGGTTCGAATAATGGCAAATTACTAGAATGACACTAAAATACATGAAATTGCATAAATGGTCTTAAGTCATAGCAAATTACTAGAATGAACGTAAAATGCATAAAATGACATAAAAGTCCCTAGGTCATTGAAAATGACTAAAATAGTGCTATAATGCATGAAATTACATAATAGTACCTACATGAAATTATATAGTAATATCTAAAAATGCATCTAATGACATAAAGATCCTTAAAATGTATGAAATGACAAAAAAATTCCTAAATCATAAAAAATGACTTCAATATCTCTAAATTGCATGAAATGATATAATAATATCTAAATCATAAAAAATGTCTTAAATATACCTAAATGCTTGAAATGACATACTGATCTTTAATATGCATGAAAAAAATTACAAAATGATCTTTTTAAGCTTTTACTAGTCTAAATGCACCCGTAAACATTTTTTTTGCCAACAAACATACAATAATGTCATTATAAATGATTTTTATGCACAAAACATCTTATTGACACAAACATACATAGGTTTACTAACATGCATGGTGATGTTGCCATAATCATAATATTTTCATAGAAAATGCATAAACATATAAGTCATGATTATAATGCATGAAAATGTCACAAAATGCATAAATCATACATAACTTGGAGTATGAGCAGCATAAAAAGTTAGCTAAAGATGAAACATGAAAAAAAATTTGATAAAAATCACATAAAAACTAAAGAACTTAGCATAAAACAATTGAAAAAAATTTTCTTGATGGAAGGATATTCTTATGAAAATTTAAACCAAAATCATTAAAGAAAACAAAATTATAGCATTTAGAGATAATTATTCTAGATTGGGCCATAAACTTGGTTTTTATGCCCTTAGCTCAAATTATCACCTAAGCATGGTTTAGGATCCTCAAGCTCAAATAAGATGAAGAGAAATGAGCAAAAATGAAGCATAAAACAAGTAGAAAAATGACCTTGGATCAGACTTGAAGAAACTCTCTCTTTCTTTCTTTTTCTTTTTTTTTTTCTAGTTTTTTTCAATTAAAAACTAGCCCTTCCTCTATTTTGGATGCCCCAAAGGGGTCAAAACACTCATTGGTTGATTAGCTATTATCTTCATGTACTATTACTTTTTTTTGACACCTTACCTAAAGTTAGTTGCAAGCAAATTGTCGTAAACCCTTAGAGATCTAATCAAGGGTTTAAATCCTCCTAAATGGGGCATGATTTTAGCTAAGTTTGATAGGTAAACTTTGTTGCATGCCTTTAAGAAGAAACCCCCATAAAATGGTCATATCTTAGGTTTATGCAAGAAAGAGCTTTTAACTCTAACACAAAATAGCACTCTATTGAGTTTCAACTAAACTAAGCTAACAATAATTAGAAAACAATCAAACTAAATGCAATATGGTTCCCAAGTATGATTAAAATATTTATTCTCATTTATTCCAAGTTCATTCAAGCTTTAATAGATTAAGCTATGAATGTATTTTTCAATGTTATGTTTTAGTGCAGAAATATTGGTGAAGGACCGCTTACATGCTTATGAAGTAATACAAGGCCACTACAAAAGTGAAACATAAGAAAACTTGGGTGAAATATCTTGTTGGTGGTGAAAAATGCCATGCAATATTGATACATTCGATGTTTGTATTGATATAATTGCTTTCAAGAACCAAAAAACCCAATATTATATTCAGCACAAAGCACATTGTACGATAGAATATGTCCTGTATAAATACAATTGCAACCTTTAAGCTTGGAATGATCCAAACCCTAATGATGTATTGATACAGTTTCATGAATTTTATGAAAATGACATTTTTACCTTCCAAAGGTCTCTAATTAATTATAGCACCAAGTCTCGATCCCCTCTTCTTTTTGCTTAGTGTTGTATCGCTAATACTTGGTGACACAGCACCTAGCAGTCCTTTTTTTTAATGACCTTCCAAGGGTTTTCAATTGTTCAATTTAGTCCCTAAGCATTCTCAACCTTTCAATTAAGTCCTGAGATGTCAGAAATTGATCAAGGAGAAAGAGTTGCATTCATCTAAAGTCTTAAATTGAGCACAATTTGCTTGAAAAGGGTTTAGACAAAATTAGGTGTTCACAATGTTATAATATTTTTAATGGATTTTGGTATTTTCTAAGTTGTAACAATAGGAGTAGAAGTTGTTTTTCTTTGTTTCTTAAAATGACCCTAAAGGATTTGCTTGCTATTTTTTTGTGAAGTATATTTGAAAAATTTACATGGATCTATGTTCCTGTACTTTAATTAAACCAAAATGGCTATGGCTCTTTTCTCTTATTGTAGATTTAAAAAAAACAAAAAAAAACTATTTTGTATTTTTTGGAATATATGTTGCCTTCAAATTGCCAGGACATATTTAAAAGTTATTCATATATTCTTTAAAATGACTAACGAGCAACAACCTTTATGTGATCAAAGAATTTTTATTTTTCTATTCCAAGGCCTCCTATCTATCATCGGATGATTAATATGTTACTATAATAATATTATTTAAAGTGATCTTTAGAAAAAATATATATATATATATATTAGTAGCAAGAGTCATTTGAAATGAATATTCATTGATAAATTCTATTGTGATATTTCTTTTAAGTTTAGAAAATATTTAGCATTAGCGTTTTTGGGAGCTAAAAGGCTGAAGTATATGGTGATTTATTTTTTTTAGTTTCCTAAGGGAAAAGCAAATGGAAAAAACCAAAGATGGCAAATTGAAGCACCATTGCACTTACTAAGAAAATAGCCTAAAATTTTTTAGGAGATTTCTTTTACTTACCTACTCGCAACCCAAAACTACTTTGTTGAAGCTTTAGTATCTTTTACCTAAAATTTTATGATATTGAAAGGTTACCCAAATGACGTATCTAGGATGAAGCTTTTTAATTTTTATGGTAGTAATGATATGCTATAATCGTGCATCATACTAAATATGTCATCTTGGTTGAGATTGTCATATTTATGCCTAGGTGGTATTCTATTTTTTACAATCTAGCATGAAATGTGATCATGTGTCATCCTCTATTTTCACATCAATTATATCATTAATCTTTAAGTACAATTTTCATAAATATACGAAGAGAGATTTTAATCTCACTTATTATGAATACTATCAAGCCCAAACCCAAGCCCAAACCCAAACCCAAGCCCAAACCCAAACCGAATCCCAAATATTTAAAACATAACAAAACCACAAATTCATGAGACGAATCTTGTGAGCATGCAAGACAACATATATCATACTAAATCAAAAGCCACAACTCTAAAAGTCTAAAAAGACAGTTTATAAAGCCCCAAGTCTTTAAAAAGTCAATATTACACCTTGACCCAAAACTACAAAAATGTTCTAGCTAAAATTTATATCAAATTACTCATTTTCAAAGTATCATAAGACTAAAGGCAAAAGCTAGACTTGCAAATAAATGTTGTCTTCAGAACTAAAAACCTGAAGATGCATATATTGAAATCTAAAAAATAAGAAAAATTAAAGGAATGCATAAGAATTCTTAGTAAGAAACCAACATCCTCTAAGTCAAATTAATGATGCTACAAAACATTTGGACCATAGTTATTAATGATTAATTATACAAAAAATGTATAATCTAATATTTATTCAAAGACCATATTATCAAATAATTGGAATAAGAACATTTTCATAAATTGTTGATTTAATTAGTCTCCCATAATATAGTAAAACTACATTTAAACCATATGACATATGTAAGAATTATAACAAAAACAACAATTAAGCCTAATGGTAGTTGGTTTGAAGTGCATTAGAATTATAGATAAAAATAGATATACATATATATTTGAATCAAATCATATACGAAGATTAAAAAAATGAAATCATATTCTAAATTCAGAAAAAAAAAGTCTCATATATACTTTGCATAGTTAACATGATTTAAGAAACAAAGGGATAGATCAATATATATATTATATAGAAAACTTAAGTATGTCGAGACTAATTTTTAATGTGTCAAAACACTAAAGGGATATCAGCTTACTTACCTGAACTTGTTAAACTGAAAACTCATATCCTCTCAAAGCCTATTTATTTGAAAAATATTCAAATTAGAAACTAAAGCTATTTATTTATTTAAACAACAAAGATATTTTGCATATCATTACAAGAAAATTAGACTATTTGATAACTCTTTCTCAATCAATATTAGTTTCAAAACCAACCAAATTTTTTATATTTTAGAAATATAGAAAAATATTTTAGAATTAGAATATTAAATGTTAATACAAAAAATCAGTATGTATTTGGTTATGAAAAATGATCATATTTGTTAAATTTTAGCTTTTGTGAATTTTTCTTTGTAAAAACAAACTTTTCAAAACATGCTGACTTAAAAGTAATTTATTAAAAATACTTTTGTCACAACTTCCCACTGTCGACAATAAGTGCACCTCACTTAAAAATTTAATTATTAATGGAAGTTTGGTTTCATGCAAGTAAGAAAGATATGTTTCTCATGTTGGGACTGGGAAAATCATCAAACCGTTCTTTTATTCGACTGATCTTTATGGCCACAATAAAGTGGCCAGAAACTCAAAGTCATCACCGATCATTTTGCATAGGAGAGATAGAACACATAATAAAATCGATACCTTGAGTTACAAAACTCAAAGATTCAATTTTAAATTCTGTCTAAACTGTAGTTTGGTAAGTGATTTATGCAATTCGTTATGCGTGAGGAAAGATTAGCACCTCCATGATGCATTAAATCAATGCCATCTAGCTATAGATTATCTCAATTTTGATTTTGTCGATTTTAATTTGCTATTATTTTTGTAAGCAAAATGAATTTTTGAAATAATAAACCTACCTTTTGTTATAAATTCAAATTTTGCTATGTAACCCAATAAGGTAGCAAAATGTAGGGCTTTTGTTAAAATAATTTTTGGACAAAATTTGAAAAGGATATTTCATATCTAGTACAATAGGATACCAACTTGAAACATTGTCCTGATGATTTTTAAAAGATTTAATTTAGAAAAATGTTAGTAGGATCTAAAAATTATAATAAATATTGTATAAAAATAAAGTAAACAAAACATGAAAATGAGGTTTGGTCGAGATGTATGTTGTGGTTGTCATCGGTTACTAGAAATAACCAATTAACAACTTGGAGACGCACTTGAACTTATAAGACAATTAAAGCATGAAAATCAAGTTTTGGTTTTGAAAAATCTGGGCCTTTTCAATTTTTAGTGATATTTGAAAAACATGGTTGAAAAACTTAGGTTGATGGAAATTTTGGTAGTTTTTGAAAAATAAGGCATTTTAGGGCTTTTTTTTTTATAAAAAGGTGGATTTTGGGTTGAAATAAAGAAATTTAAAAAGCTTAAATTGATGTTATTTAAAAATGATTGGGTTTTGATCCAAGCCTACTAGGACATATGCATGACTCTTGACGTTTCTTGGGCACTAGTTAAGCTCATTCTAAGGCATTCGAATGCCTTAGAGGAGTGGACACTAGGTGACTACTAATTTCACTAAAAGCTAAAAGCAAGGGACAATGTTGAGCTTTTAGGTTTTCTAATTCTTAGCTCATTCAAAGTTTATACGGGGCAGATGAGATTTCATTAAAGATGTAACTTGAGAAGGTTCAATCTAAAAATACTCAAAAATCTTAAAAATGATTTTCATTCGAGGAGATTTTTGAAGTTAAACTCGATTTAGCACTGATAGTAGGTGCACGAGAATCAGTGAACAAACTTTAAGAAATCACTCCAAACTTAGCAAGTCATAAATGATACATCCTGTAAAAGGTAATTTCATTTAGTTTAAGGGATAAATATTTAAAAAGTCATGAAAAATCATTTAAAGGGTAAAAAACAACTTGTATTGAACTTTGATCGCTAATCTTTGGGGGTTTTAGATAGCGCATGATTGAAAAATCATAACTCTTTTATCCTAACTCTTTTTAAGGCAAACAATAGCTTGTTAGAAAGATAACTTGATGCCTTTTAAGGGAAAATATTATAAAAATTCATAAAAATTGTTTAGGGCTAGAAAATAAGTTTTTAATCTAGGTTATGCTATCAATTGCTAAAATAGAAGACTTTTCAGTTTTTGGTTTTCCTAGTCTAAAATTGGACTTTGGACATGCGAATATTCGACACTAGAGGTCCATGGATCTTGAAGAAGTTAGGCAAGAGAACAACTCGTTAGCCATGCTATTGAGCCATAATCAACATATGGCTTAGGAATTTAATCAAATAGGTTGCGAACTATTTTTTTGAGGCTAAAAAACAGAACATATATGGCTTTATTAAGCCTTGAATCCAACCATTAAGTGCTTGCTTTATCCTAACATTAAATGCATCAAGTGGTTAAAATCATGATCCATGATTGATCCATTAATTTGGATTAAACATACCTACCTTGGGGCATGTTTTCTAAAATCAATTTTGGCACACTAATAAGGCAAGCATTTTAACAAATATACCTGAACTAAAATGCATGAATAAATCATCAATCATCAAGGCATGATTAAGCATCATCAAATGCCATTTTAACTAGCTTATCATAATCAAATTTCTAGACATATTATCACAAACAAATCATGATATACGAAATGAATATATAAAGCATGATACATATTATTAAGATCTCAAGTTTATATAACATGTGATGGAAAAATGCATGGCCTATTGTAAACACCCTATTTTGTTTGGCAAATATTCAAGGCATTAACATAATCATTTAGATAAGCATGGATCTGTTCCCCACCATTTCTGGCTTAGGTAAAAGGTTCATAGAGTCCAAGGTACATAAATTTCACAATTTTGCATAAATGTATCGATACGTAGCCTTTATGTATTGATACAGGGCCCTTGCATCATCAAAATTCAAAATCTCACTGATTATATCGATACAAATTAGGCTTGTACCGATACATGCACTTGGTGTTTAGTCAAATGTCTCGATACAAGGCTTGGCAGTAGCTAAAATTTGATTTTTGGATAAAATGTATCGATACATAAGCGATCATATCGATATATTCTAGGTTTTTTGCCCAGATGTATCGATAAAATAATAGGCAAAATTACCTAGCTTGTGGCATTTTCCACTTTTGCACCATTGATTTCAAAATCTAACTTAGCCATGTTTTTGGCACAAAAATCATCAAAACTCATACCAGGCCTTAGCATTGGGCTTAAAGGCCCAAAATCACTAGAAAATGGGGCATTTTCATGGATTGCATGGTTTGCTCAAGGTATGCTTAGTATTTCTCCATGTTGCAAATCTTTTCAGCCCCTCTACTCTAGAACTCTGCATGTCAGAACCAATGGAGAGAAAAGTAGTTAACTTGGAGTCCCACAAAACCTTCACTTTTGGCTCACATTGGCTAAACACACTTCATATAAAGGGGCCAATTTTGGCTCAATAAGAGAACTAACAATAGACTTGGCACACACTCTTCAAACACTCAAGAAACACAATAAACAATGTTAACACTCTTTCATTCCTGTAGCTTTCCTTTATTCTTTAAAAAAAACTCCAAAAATCTTTTTTTTACTTTCCTTTCACCTTTTAAAATGCCTTCCTATTTAGAACATAACCAAAAGCTCTTCTTTTTATCTTTTTCTCTCTAACCAATAGCAAAGAGAAGGAAGAAACTGAGCTTAGAGTTGTTGCTTCAAGTAAAGATGAAAGTTCAAAAGGTTTTTTAGTATACTTTTTCTCTACCTTACTCTATTTTTTTAACATTTATGTCATTCTAGGGAGCCATGTATGGTGTCACAACCATCCTAGGTCTCTCATGCATTATTATAGCCTTGGTGAATTTTTTGTGATAATTTAGAGTTGCTTAAGTGACCAAATATTTTTTCCTTTATTTTTGCCATCAAACAGCTGTTATTCATGCATTTTTGTCATGTTCCATTCACATTCACATGCTTAACTCATACTTGAATGCTCATCCCACTATACTCTATGCTCATCCCATTTTCTTATAGGTTTTACAGGATAAAAAAACCATTTTGAAAATTTCAGTAGCATGTTCCTTTTTCAAACATGTTCTTATCGCCTCCATAGCATGATTTATGATGTCATTCATGAAAGTTCTATGTTCCTACATGTTCATACTCATTTTGTTGCATTTTAGTCATTTTTTCTATCCCAAAAATTTATCTTTGTTTATTTAAATATCTCACCCATCCTTATTTTCATCTAGGTCAGCCTTGGTTCATAGCATATTTGTAAGATGTTTGTTTGTTCATTGCAAACATTAGAATTTCAAAACAAAAAACCCTAAGTTATGTCTATGCTATCTCCAATAAATGGAGAATAGCATGGATTTAATGTTTTCACTAAATTGGTTCTCCAATCTTGGGAAAAAAATCAAGTTTTCTAGGACTGGATTATGGTTTAATGAGTTCAACAATGCTTGTTTTCAAAAGAAAAAATAACCTTTTATTTGTTAAAAAATTGATGCCCTGGTTTGAGTTTGGCATGCTTATTTGTGGCATGGTTAATAGGTTATTTCATCATCCCAAGCTATTCTAGGATTATAGAATGAACATGCGATGCCCATGTCACCTTTGTCTTTCGTCATAGATGTTTAGATATCCATAGCTTGGATCTAGCCCTGAGAAACCTAAAAAAAAAACACACAAATTCCCTTATTTTTTATCTCATAGTACTATAGCTTGAATTTGAAAAATTATGTTTGAGCTTTAAAACATTTTCTTAGAACTTTATGATATTTTGCATTAAAGGGCATTAAATTACCTTTCAAACAGTACTTTACTTGCCTTTAGATCATTTCGAATGAGGGAGTTATTATTTTTTTAACCTTCATTGTCCAAAACCTTGAGAACTAACGAATTGCATTTTGTTTGGGCTATTCCAACTCACCAGACGATTTTTATGAATTTTTAAAATATTTTTCTTAAGAAGTTTGTGAAATCTTTTTTCCATAAAAGCATTTTCGTGATTTGGGAGGGAGACACTTGTTTTTGGAATTAAAATTAATCCAATTTCTTTAATTTCTTAAGTTAAATTATCGAGACAGTCGGGCATCTCGAAGTGCATCTGACTGACTCCCTTTAGGCTCAGATCAAGACTAAAACAAAATGATAATTTTTTTCAAGCTCGGTTTCTATTTTCAAAATACTTTTTTTACTAAAGTATTCCTTTTCTCCACACATATATAAAATTTTCACCTATAAGAATACTCTAACCCTACCTTTTCGAAAGAAAACTCCAACCTTACTTTTCACTCAAAAACCAAAATTTGATTCTACCGAACAATTCTAAAAACTCCAACCTTACTTTTCACTCAAAAACCAAATTTTGATTCTACCGAACAATTCTAGGTCTTTTAATCAAAACCTTAGGAAAAACATATCTAAAATTTTCATTTTTGGGGATACACCAACCCTACCTTTCTGAGGGGATACTCCAACCTTGCTTTTCAGTCCAAGAATCTTAATTTTCTAGTTTCGAGACCTTCTTAAGTTTTTTAATTAATACCCTTTTCAAAATGTCAAAATCTTTAGCATCGAAAGACTCAAACCCTAACTTTCAAACTTCACTCAAAATCCAAACTCTTTCTCCCAATCGTCCTTGGGTTAATCAAAACCTTATTTTTTTATACTTCAAGTGACCACTGAAACCAAGTGCATCCCAAAATTGCCATCTCAATTATTCCTTAATAATAAAAAAAGTACAAGATACTTTCTGATTGTCCTTTTTTTTCATTTTTTGTGTGTGATTATTTTTATATAATATCCTTATATTCTTTTTCGTCATACTAACATGTTTCCTTTTGTGATGTCTATTTTGTATTTTTATTTTCAATTTTTTTTTCAAAAATTATAAGGCAATGTTCTGTGTTGGTATCTTTTTTTGTGCTTAGCACGGAATATCTAAATTTTCAAAAGTAAATCTAAAAATCATTTTTAATAAAAATCCCTATGTTCCCAACACGTTTAGGGTGCATACGTGATTTAAATTTTTTTTCAAAACTTGGATTTACATTTTTACTTAAAATTCATGCAATATAGGAATTGTATCAAAATAATGACAAAAGGAGCTGAGTTAAAACTGAAGTAACATATAGATAGCAAGTATCGATTTCATGCATAGTGGGGGTGCTAATCCTTCCCCATGTGTAACCAACTCTCAAACCCAACCAATGAACCTTTGGGCCTCATAAATCATGAAATCGATGTTTTGAGTTTCATAACTTGGGATATCATTTTCAATAGCCATCTGATCATGCCTCGCCTGAATTTATTGATGGTGATTCCAAGTTTTCAACCACTTCATGGTGGTCATCCAAAATCGATTGGACAATAGATTTGTTCGATGTTTCTTCCCCTCACAATCATCTTATTATGCCTATTTTAAATCCCAATCAAGGGATAATCCAAAAGTGACTCATGATTGTAGTTTTTTATCTAAGTTGCACACATCATGGCTGAAGCAATTTGGGTGGGCATTGTGCTCGAGTAGAGGCACATCGCAATAGCTTGGTGACTTTATTAGGAACAAAATTAGAGAGTTAAACCTATGACTAGTCATGTCTCGCTTGGGTCTCAGTTTTTTTAGGTTTTCATCATTATTTAACTTTAATCCTTTTTTTTATTTTTATTTTCTAACCTTTTATCTTTCATGGTCTTTTTTCTTGAGGTTATTAGGGACTACTCTATTCCCGAATAGAAATCGATTCGAATAAGTATGGTAATATCAGAGTAAAATAAAAGGTTTGATTGTTTCCTTGACACACACTTTACACGTGCATTTACATTAGACTCACACCAAACTCAATGGTGAGGTTAGTGCCCTAATTATTAGAAGGAAAGCTATCTGGCTTCATGAGTACCCCTCTGCATAGGTATACCAAAACCTTTTGGGGTGTAAAGTACCTATGTCTCTCGTGAGTAACCTTCTGCAAATACATCTATCGAATTGAACTTGTTTTGCCAAGCATATGATTGGCCTAGGATCGAGGTGCTTTGACTATCTTTACTGGATGAAAGAGCGATTCGGTATCAATTTAGATGCAAACTTAAACCCATATAGTTAGCCTTGTGAGCCAAACTGTGTCAAGTCATACCAGAATGCTGCTTGAATAACTTAGAAAATAAGGTTACTCATGGAAACACTTCTTACCTTTACTTCTATGCACCATAGTTACGCAAGTGATGAAGAACGAACATTGTCACCTGCATTTGTCATTTTATTTAATGTTTTTTTACTCCTACATGCCATTATGCTATCCTATCAATAATTAACTTTTTTCAATTAATGGGTGGTGACAAGCAAATGCCATCACCTATAATGCCCCATGTCATCCTAAAAAAGTGACATCTGACCTAAACTAGTTATTATGCTATTTGAACGATGGCTTAACGTGTAGCTACCATAAATGGTGATGAATGAATCTTGCCATCTAGTCGGTCAGTTATTATCCCTGTGAGGTATTAGATCACCTCATTAAGGGTAATTTTTAACCTGGGCATGTGGTTATGCCATCCGTTTATTCACAATTATCATGTTTGCCTTTACTAGGCATCATACTGCCTATTTTTGGGGCCATTTCTATGATGTATTTTGTTGGTATTCTTTTATGTTTTCTTATGCATATTATTTTTGTAAAGTCATTAACCCATTTCCCTTTTGCTTTTCTATTTGGTGCAAGCATCATTTCATCATAATCATCATTATTACGGGATAATCGTTTAATGGTTCTGTGTTTAATAATGGGTGTTTGTCATAGAACAATAGCCCGTTTCCATCCTTAAGCCCTTTGAAGAAGTTAAAACATAGTTCAAGGCTTATTAGCATAAAGATGGAGATGTTCTCAAACCTAATTATGTCTCGATGATGCATGAAAAGGTCAAGATTGGGTTTTCGACAAAACAATTTTCGAAAATTGAAACAAATTTAGGCTAGTTGAGATAACACTAAAAAGGAGCAATTCACAAGAAGATATGGAGATATACCCTTTTTGCTCCAAGTTTGGTTAGATGTTGGCCTATTGTAAACATATTTAACAGTTTTAGAATCCGATGTATCAATACTTCACTTTTAATCACAAGGATTTGGTCCCCACGTTTGATAAATATGCTATGAGACTCAACATTGAAAGGGCTAAGCCTGATAGAATATACTATAAGGCATTGTAACCTCCAACTTTCTAGAAAATATTAGCTCAGATTCCTAAGGCAATAAAGTAATAGATTAAGAGTAATGTCACAACAAAGGGGAAAATGAGTGCATCTTATGGGCCAGTCTAAAGGAAGTAATGGCAAATACTATTAACGTTCGAAAAATTCAAGATATCTATGTTCTAGCTATATATGGTCTGGTCATATTTTTAAAAACATTAAGCCATGTCGAGAGGGTAGTAGTAGATCTTTTTTCTCAATTATGCTGTAACATAATCTCGTACCCACCATTATTATTAAGACCGTTCGAGATTTTAGCTTTTGCAAGAAAATGGGGATGAGTTAGTTCATCAAATGCGTATTGCTTTTTCAGATTCTCAAGGCAATAGAGTTATAGATTAAGAGTAATGTCATGACGAAAGGGAAAGTGAGTGCATCTTATGGGCCAGTGTAAAGGAAGCAATGACAAATACTATTGACATTCGGAAACTTCAAGATATCTATGTTCTGGCAATATATGGTCTGGTCATATTTTTTAAAACATTAAGCCATGTCGATAGGGCAATAGCAGATCTCTTTTCTCTATTATGCTGTAACATTAATCCTGAACCCACCATCATTATTAAGACCATTTGAGCTTTCAATTTTTGCAAGAAAATAGGGATAAGTCAATTCATTGAATGCGTATGCTTTTTCACATTTGGCTTATTAGTCAGTTTCGTGTCTAAGAGTAGAAAATGTTGCACATTTTACTTTCTAACTTCAACCCTATCTCTAGCATCCTTGGAAAATAATGGCCCTAAAACAAGACTAAAGAGTGGTGGATCAAGAAATTATGAAATCTTAAAGGAGAAGAGGTCACATGGAGGGCTACTTGGTTGTACTCTTAGTCAATCATATATAGATGTAAAGATTTTAGTTATGTGCCACTTATGGGATTATGGGGAGCCATCAGTTATGTAACTCTCTTAGTTTTATGGTAATTTCAATGTTGGCAATTCATCCCATTCTTTCGAAACCTTAAGCATTTAAACTTCAAGTATGTTGAAGTCGATTACAAGTCAAAAGTCTAGTCGACTTTCTGTGCTTAGAGAGAGGTTTATTGCATGGATAGAAACTTGAAAGGTAACAACATGACTCTGAGATATGATGAATTTAAGCCCTAGTTAGTGAGGCTCATTCTAAGATCAAACTACTCGAGGGGGAATTTGAATGAGAGAATCTAGATTTTACCAAAGAGATCACTTGATTGAAAGAGGAAAAGACTTAGCTACAAATAGACCCTTATCTTTAGGATAAGAGCCGAACTGGGTCGTCAATAAGAGAAACTGTTTACAGATCTTGATAACTTGACAAAAGATTATGTGGCACTCTAAAAGGCAAATAAATGCTGGCCCATCAGTAAATCATTAGCCAAGTGGAAAGCATAGTTCACAGCCTTTAATCAGAAGTTAAACTAGTGGAAAAAAGAGGCTAAGGTTAACAAAGAGAAGCTCATCGAAGCTTGCATGCTCACATCAACCTATCAAAGGAAAAACCAATGTCTTGAGGCCCACATATGGAATTTATGGGCAAACTGAGTCAAGAATAAGAATTTAATGCTCAAAATTTAAGATTTAAAGAATTCCTACAAGCTCACCAAGGCCAAGTTGAGGAATTAGTAAGAGCCTCTAAATGGCGAGCAAAAATGGCTACAGATGGTTGATCAAGCATGCAAGAATTATCAGAACCATTACTACCATATGATCGAGTAGATTCAGGTGGCCTAGTTAAAGGTTGAGACATGATAGATATGGCTAGGTCCTTGATACATGATATCCTGCCCATTGGAACCATGAACAAGAATTGTTTTATTTCTCAAAACATGTGATTTAGCAATGTAAAATGTAACCTTGTCAGGCATTGCCAAATGTAATCATGTGTAATTAGGATATTTTGTTATTTTAATGAAAAATATTATTGTTGAAGCTATTCCGTAATCCAATTGTCCCTCTTGCGTTTGTATAACTAACCTAATTCTTTATTTGGTTTATCCATTTATTCATGTTAATGGCCATTTACTATCATAATTGCATACTTACCATCATCTCATCAAACATACTCATGGCATATCATAAAAGTCTAATTTAGCTAAACTTATAAAGTGCAAGGTGTTTTGAAACACAAAATTCACTATTCATCATTGATATAACATTGGTAGATGTCAAAGAGCCATGGAATATGACCATGAAGCTTATATCGAACAATTGGAACTCATGTATAGGGAGTCTTAAGATCACTCATTTTGTAAAAATGAGGAACTCCAAGCTCAGATTTTGGAAACAAGGGTAAAGGGCAAATAAGCACTATTGACATGGATAAAGGATCAGTCAATCCTAAGAACAACTTAAATTGTGGTATTGAAGCCACCAATGCACATGAAGAGGCATAACATGTATAGTATAGTCCTACAGCGTCGATCCTATAAAATCAATCCTTTGGTTCAAAGATTTTAGAATGTTGGCTTTTTACCAACAAGACCTATAGTCCTAGATCTTGAAAAACAAACGAAGCAAGAAAAAGCAAAGAGATATTTTGAAACTGATAAGGACCTAAACAATTATCGATCATTAGAAAAGTGCCTCAATGTTATCGAAGAAAGTGATAGATTTAGGGTCATAAACATAAAATATTTAGGCTTGCTCTACAATTTTTTTATCCACCAAAGTTCAAGTTGCTAGGCTTTAAAAAGTACAACAAGACTACAAATCCAACTGCCCACCTTCGCATGTATTACTGCATGATGCTTAGATATGAGGAGAATGAAAAGTTGTTAATCCATTGCTTTTAAGATAGCCTAATCAGGACAGCTACTCGTTGGTATATAGGGCTTGATCTTGATAGAATTCAAACATGGGCAGACTTAGCTCGTGCTTGCCTAGAATAATACAAGCACGTATTTGACTGGGCTCTAGATCGTTTCCTTTTCATAAATACATAGAAGAAGACCTCAAAAAGTTTTAAATAATGCGCTCAAAGATAGAGAAAAGAAGCTGCTCAAGTTCACCTTTCCCTAATCGAAAAGGAAATGATGGTCATGTTCATCAATACCTTGTGAGCTTTCTACGATGATAAGCTGGTAAAAAATGCAATAAAAACTTTTACCGACATGGTTATATTGGGCGAGATGATTGATAATGTGTCAAAAGTGGCAAAGATATCTAGTAGAGAGTCGTCTAGCTTAAGCAAAAGGGCTTTGATTGAAGGCAAAGAGAAAGAGTTGAAGACCATCAATGAGAGCCCAACTAAGTTTCCTTAGAGTCAGTACCAAACATAGAGTGTATACTTCTCCAACATGGCATATCTGGGTTCCAATTCCTACTCATCAATGCCACAGCCAACCTATTTTGCCAGGTCAGCCCCAATAATGAGCTTTATGCCAAATCCCATTCAAAACACTGCTTAGAGGTGCACAATCTCGCAATGCAAACAAATTCCAAATAATGAAAAAGCACCTAAAAAAAAAAGAACACTTTGATCCATTTCCTTACTCCTAGAAAGAGATTTACTCTTGTCTATTAATGAGTCAGTTAGTGGCTCTTGTCTTTGTAAATCCAAGGTCGCCCCCATATCCTAATTGGTATGATGAAAATGCCTACTTAAAGCAGCATGCCAAGGCGTAAGGCCATTCTATTGAGAATTGCACCTCATTTAAGAGGATGTTATAGAGTTTGCTAGAAAAAAGTGTGATTAAGGTTGAATAAGGGCCAAGACCTAATGTTGGAGCTAGCCCTCTCCCAAATCATGTGAAACTAAGGGTGAATGCACTAATCGACAAGAAAAGTTGTTAGGTTAAGAAAACCATCAAAGAGTTTAAGAAACTAATGACCAAGATATGGAAAGCCTTTATAAAGGCCAGTATAGTGTCAGATGTTAAAAGCCAAAATTAAAAAACAACTAGTCCCTTTTATCACCACCATGGATGAGGACACATTATGCAACATTGCCCACTTTTCATAGAGATGGTCCAAGGGATGATGGATTGATCCAAAATTAAGTTTATGAGGAACGGGATAAATATATCAGCCCATCTATTAATGCCATAGATAAAGAGAGACTACCACCGACTGGGTTGCTAATCATCTTTTTTCTCATGAACATGGAAAAAAGAGCTGATAAAAGCTTTAATCAGTACGTTTAGAGGTAAATGGAAGAGGCTTTTTGGATTCATGCCCTGTTGACAGAGAAAGAAATGATTGTTAGGCTCGTTGACACCTTAATAAGTGCCCTATTATAAGAAAATAGTGAAGAGCATCTCTAAGATCTTTGCAGATGTAGTAATTGTAGACACCAAATTTTATCCGGGCAATTTTTAGGACACTCATTGTTCAAAATAATTCAATTAATCAGGCCATTTTAATTTTGGTTTGTTGGATCTGGATTAATTGGCCTTAATTATTTAATTTAGGCTTATTTGGAAAAATACAAAAAAAAAAAAGAGTGACTTGGGTTTGAACCCAAGCCACCCTTGTGGAATATATAGCCCATGACCAACACACCAAGCACATACTTTAGTCATAAAATGACAAAAAACATATCAAAAAACAAAAAAAAAAAAAACCAAAAAAAACAAAAAAAAAGGAGTGGCCCAGGCCACCTTATGAAATGGGTCATTTGTGACCCACATGCCAAACATGAATTTGTGTCATAAAATGACAAAAACAAATAAAAAGACAAAAACGAAAGAATGAATGGCCTAGATTTTGAACCTAGGCCACCTTTGTAAAATGAGTCATTTATTACCCACACGCCAAAGCTAAGTATTTGTCATAAAATGACAAAAAAATGAAAAATTAAAAAACAATAAAAAAAAGACAAAAAAAAGAGAGCTGGAGTAGCTTTGTTCATTTGCAGAACCAACCGTGGCAGTTTCTACCATGGATCTAGTTCCCAAACCGCCAACCGTTTTAGTTTTTTCTTGATGCATATAACCACCAGAGAGAAAAAAAAAAGGGGCTAGAAATTCTTTGAGACTTTCAAAATAAAATTCTTCAAGAATTTCCCAAAAAAATTCAAGAATTTCTGAAAAAAACAAAACACAAGCTTTCAAAAAAAAATTCAAAGTGGGGTTTTTTGGTTAAAAGGGTTTTGGTGCCTATTTTTAGAATTTGAATGGAGAAAAGGAAGCTCATGTAGAGGGGAAGAATATACTAGAGTTTGGGAACGATCCAACGGTGGATGATGGCCTGATTTGAGGTAAAATGTTTGAACTTCTCTTACAGATTTAGAAAAATCTAAAAAAAGATTTAGAAATATTCGACTTTGGATTTGGAAAGAGGAGGTCGAAAAGAGTCTAGAGGTGAAGTTTGAGGGCCAACTGCCACTGGTGAGCGACGATCAATGATGGTTATCGACGGTCGATGCAGTGGCTGGTCACCGGTTTTTGGATTTATTTTTTAGTTTTTTCTTCTATAGTTTGGTTTCGGGGTGAGGAAGAAGAAAAAAAGAAAAAATAAAGGAAGAAGAAAAGAAGGTAAAAAGAAGAAAAAACCTAATTAGAAAAAAAGATAATTAGCCACCAAGCCTCACTAATCTTCAGGCATAAAGTATCAAAAAAAATTTCTAAAACTAGTATTGGGATATAGGGTGCCATTTTATGTTTGAGGTTGCATTTTATCATTATGAAATGCTTGTTTCAATATTTTTTTGATGATACTTGTTCTATGCCTTTGATTTTTAATATTATTTTTATTTATTTATTTATTTTGTTTTTATCATACTTGTTTGATTTGATAATGTATATATATATGTTAAGAAAAACACCCCAAGTTAGATTAAGATTAACCTAAATAATAGGATTAATCTTAGTTTATTATTTTTCACAAATTGAAACTTTAATCTTAGGGTAATATTAAGCTATTTATGTTGGGATTCAAGTTAAAAGAAGCTAAATATTCTTTTTTTTTTTAAATATAATGTCCTTTTAAGTGTCAAAATTTGTTCATGCCTTGATTTTTGCTTAGAATCCTTGCGTTTGTTGCATGATGAACGAGCTGTTTAATCATCCCAAACTACTCCAAGATTATGTAGATGAGCTCATGAAGCCCATCTCACTCATTATTTTCTGCCATGGATATTTGGATGTCCATGGCTCGAACCTAGTCCGAAAAAGTCTGAGAAAACTGAAAATTCCTCTTCTTTTACACTGGCAGCACTGTATTTATGACTTGAAAATTTATTTCGAACCATAAACAATTTTTCATGAATTTTCTAACATTTTTTCCTATGAAGGAATCGAATTACCTTTCGAATGGCGTCTTGTTTGCCCTCAGATCATTCCGAAAGAAGGAGTTATGATGTTTTGAAGTTTTACTGTCTAGAACCCTTGGAATTAGTGATTCACACTCTGTTTGGGCCAATTCGGCCTACCAGATAATTTTTTTGGATTTTTTAAATATTTTTCATAAAACATTTGTGGAATTCCCTTTTCGTAAAGGTATCTTGTGTTATTTAATGATTCCTTATGAGTCCAAAATTATTTTCCAAAGTCAGCTGCCCCAATTCCCCTGCATATGCTACCACTGTCGAACCAGTCCCAAATGTGAAAAATATTTCCACCTAGGAGGCAATTTTCTAGGATTTTCGGAATAATTTTTTATTGATTCTTATCAAGTTAACTTTCCAATGGTACCTTACATGACCCTCGAACCTTCGAATTTTTCTAAAATAAAATTAAAAATAGGGATAAAGCGATGCTGTCCCTTATTTTTAGCATTGTTCAAGATTAGTTGATTCCTCAAAACTCCTACTCTAAGGCATTCAAATGCCTCTATGTGATCTCGATCAATCCATCTAGTTTAAAGGAACATGCATTAACTCTTTTAGACTCAGATCAAAGCATGAACAATTTTTAAGCTTTGTCATCCTTATTTTTATCAATTCTCTTTAATTAAAAATCACTTATTTCATTAAGAATTTGCCAAAAGAAATTGTCATTTTGTCAAAAAATCAACCGAACCTTTGTCAGGATAAACCCTTTTAGTTCGTTTCTCTAAAATCATTGAAGTTTCCATTAGGGATACTATAACCCCATCCTCCGAGGGGATACTCCAACCCCACTTTTGCAAACCTCATTCAAATTTTAGAACTTGTCAAAGTCGTCATCTATAGGGATACTCCAACCCCGTCTTTTGAGGGGATACTCCAACCCCGTCTTTCGAGGGGGTACTCCAACCCTGTTCTTTTTCAAAAATTATCAAAAAATAGTCGAAATTCATCAATCTAAATTTGTCGATCTCATTTTTCTTAAAATCGTTAAAAAATCAAATTTTCTCTCCTCAGATTTCCTTCGAATTTTTCAATGTTCAAACCCAGTTTTTACACTTCAATTAGTCTATGGATCTCAATGCGTCTCTAAAATTGTCGACTCGATTATTTCAAGATAATCGATGACAATAACAAGATACATTTCTATCATCCCTTCCTCTTTTCCCGCTTTTGTGTGATTTATTTTTATGCAATATTATTTTTTAAAATCTTACTAACATATTTTCCCTCGTGTTGTTCATCTTGCATACATATTTTCAAAGCTGTTATTAAAAAAAATCACAAAGGTAACATTTTGTGTCGGTATCTCTCCAGTGCTTAACACGAAATATCTGATCTTTAAAAAAAAAAACTCGAAGGCCATTTTAATCACAATCTTTATGTTCCTCACAGCTCCGAGGTGCATTTGAGATTCCAATTTTCTTTAAAACTTAAGTTTAATGTTTTATACAAAATTCATACATTAAAAAGGGATTATATTTAATAATGACAAGTCAAAACTAAGGAAACCATAACCAAGTTTGGACATTGTTAGAAAGGTACCGATTTTAGGCTTTGAGAGCAGGTTCATACCTCATTGTGCGTAACCAGCTCTTGAACCTAGCCCTCAAATCTTTAGACCACGTAGACTGTGAAACCAATGTCTTGAGTTTCATAACTAAAAATATTGATTTAAATGGGCATCCGATCATGCCTAGCCCATATGATCGGTGGTGACTCCAATTGTTGGCACTCATGGTGACTACCCAAGACTAGTTGGATGAGTGATTCATATGATAAGTCTCTTTTTAAGGTTAGAAGCCAAGAATTCATACTTTCTCGCTACCATTATATAAAAAAAGGTGCCCCGTCAATAAGACTTTTCCCAATTTAGAAACATTCTTAAGTCATGCGTGCTTCCTTCGTGGGAGGCATAGTGCTGATAGCTTGGCGACTCCACTGAGACAAATTTAAAGAGTTAAGCCTATGACTAGCCATGTCCTTCTTAGGTCAATTTCTACGGTTTCGATCATTATTTAACTATAATCCCCTTCCATTTTGTCTACTAATCTTTTATGTGTCATGATTTTTGCCAGGACATCAATCAGGATTGCCTCATTCCCGAATAAATGTTAATTTAATAAACATGGTAATATGAGGGTAAACAAAAGGTTTGATTATTTCCTTGACACAAACTGTGCACTTGCATTTGCATTAGATTCCCACCAAATTCCATGGTGAAGTTAGTATCTTCATTATTAGGAGGAAGTGCATTATTTGCCTTCGTGAGTAACCCTAGCAAGACCTTCTGGGGTGTAAATTACCTATGTCTCTCATAAGTGCCCCTTCACACTTGCATAGGGAAATACATCCATCAAATCAAACCGGTTCTACGAAACTCACGATAGGCCTAGGATCAGGGTACCTCAGCTGTCCTTATCGAACGGAGGAGCAATTTGGATACCAATTTAGATGTCAACTCAAACCCATATAGTGAACTCCATGAGCTAAACCATGCCAAACCATACCGAATTGCTACTAGAATAACCCAAAGAATAGGGTCACTCAGGGAAACACTTTTTACCTTTACTCTTATATACCATGATTATGTAGGCAATGATGAATGAATGTTGTCACCCATAATTATACTTTTCATGATCATTTTTTAAGGTATGTTGTTACATTCTATGGCTAACCTTTAATAAGTAGGTGATGACAAGCGAATGCCGTCACCTATAATACCCCATGTCATCCTAAAAAGTCATATCTAACCTAAACAAACTATCAGGCTGTCCAAACAATGGCTAAATGATGGTGATGAATGAACGTTGCCACTTGGTTAGTTAGTTTTCTCCTTGTGAGGTATCATGTTATCTTGTTATGCATAATTTTTTTAAACACGGACACACCATTTGTTGTCCATTTGCTGTCATAATTGTCTTGTTTGCCCTTGGGCATTGTAGCCTATTATTAGGGCATTTTATATTGTTATTGACTTATTTTCCTTTCTTTTTTTTACTGTTGCATGCATCATAATCATCATCATGGGACAATTGGCTAAGGGTTTAGTGTTTAGCAAGGGGTGTCTATCATGAAACAATAGCTCGCTTTCGTTCTTCTTTTTTTAAAGATGTCAAAGCATGGTTCAAGGATCAACAATTTAAAGATAAGTTCAAGGACCTTAAACACAATCAAGCCTCAAAGACATACAAAGAAGGCTAGATAGGTTCTAAAGACATGCGATGGACATAATCAAAGTAGCCTAGTCTTTAAGGCAAGATATAAAACCCACTAGACAAATGAACAAACGTCATTGAAGTTCTTTGAACATGTGACTAAATGATGCAATCATGTCAGACACCTTCAAATGCAACCATATGTGATCAAAATTTGTTTTTTGCTCCACGAAAGATACTATTGTTGAAACTGTCCTGCAAGCCAGTTGTCTCTCACATTTGCATAATTAGCTCGTTTCTTTTGCTACTTTATTCATATAAATAATCATTCATTGTCATGATTTGATGCATAACATCATTTTATCATGCACAATCATTAATAAACACATGTTATAAGAGTCTGATACAGGAATATTCATAAAAGTGCAAGGGATTCTGAGGATGAACAAAGAACATGAAACTAATTATTTCACATTGTTACAATACATGCCACTGCAAAAAGATCATGGAAAATGATCATCAAGCACGTATTGAATGTCTTGAGTTAATGCACAAGGAATCTTAAGAACAAATGCTCTATCAACAAGATGAGATGCAAGCCCAAATTATAAAACTCAAAAAGTTAATGATAGCCTCCACTATGGAAAAAGGATAAGCCAGTACCCTTGATATAGGAAAAGAACTAGCTAACCTAGAAAATCACCCCATTGATAGTACTGAAGCTACTCAAGAAGAGATTCACCAAGAGCATCAACCTAATATGATGCCAGCCCCAACGGTACCATCGGTAATCTACTTAAACCCTATGGCAGCGAATCAATTCATCCTTAGATTTCAAAGGGTAAATACGAGAGTTTCTTTGACTAATCCCATAATCTTTGACCATGATGAGCAAGAAAGGATGAATGCCTATAAATCTACAATGTTTGTTGATCATATAAACAAGTTTCAGCTTTTAAAGAAGTGTCTTAGAGCTATTGAAGGGAGTGACAAATTCGAAGCCATTAATGCTAAATTTTTGTCTTTAGTGTCCAATCTTGTCATTCCACTAAAGTTCAAGGTGCCAAATTTTAAAAAGTTTAATTAAATTACCGACCCTACTGTGCACATTCGAATATACCTCAGAATGGTTCAAGGTACGAAAAAGATAAGAAACTCCCCATCTACTATTTTTAGCACAGTCTGATTGGGGCAACCACTAGATGGTACATAGAGCTTGATAATATTGAAATTCAGTCATAGGTTGATTTGGCTAAGGCCTTCTTGAACCAGTACTAGCATGTGTCAGATTGGGCCTCTAATCGTATCTCTCTTATGAACTTATAGAAAAAGCCAATCGAAAGTTTCAGGAAATATGCTCAAAGATGAAGGGAAGAAGCAACTTTGGTCCAACCCTTTTAACTGACAAAGAGATGACCATGACAATCATCAACACCCTGCATGCTCCGTATTATGAGAAAATAGTAGGAAATGCCACTAAAAAGTTTATAGATCTAGTTTTGTCTGGTGAGATGATTGAAATAGCAATTAAGAGTGGTAGGATGTCCGTGGGTGAGTCATTTGGATCGAGCAAGAGACATGCTGCTAACAAAAAGATCGAAAGAGAGGTAAATGCCATTAGCTATGCCAACTCATCCCAACTGAGCTAGTGTTAAGTGCCCAGTCCTTATTACCAAAGTGCACCCTACTTTAGCCCTGTTATGATACCTCCTCAATTAGTTTATGCCATAATCTATAACCCATCCTTTAATGTCCAATCGAATCAACCATGAAACAACCAACCACAAGCTAACCAAAATGTTAACAATCCCGTCAACAATGCACTAAATAATTAGGTTGCAAACTAACAAGACAACAGTTTGACCTTATCCCCATGACTTACAAAAAGCTTTATCAAGCTTTGCTCCACGAGAATCTAGTTACTCCTGTGTATGTCCTAAAGAACAAACCTCCATATCGTCAGTGGTTTAACCCTAATGCCCATGCGATTATCATGCTAGGGCAGTGGGGCATGATATTGAGAACTAAATTTTTTCAAACGGAGGGCACAAGGCCTCATTGATTCTAAAATTCTACAATTTGGGATGAACCAAAGGGTGAAATGTCATTACGAATCCCTTACCAAACCATGCTAAGCTAGCAGTAACCATGGTTGGTGTTGAAGATGATTATGAGGCTAAGAAGAACATAAAAGAAGTCAAGACGCCAATGAGTGATAATGAACATAAATGTTGAGATTTTAATTATTAAATTCTTATCTTTTCATAGTTTTTGAGCTATAACTGATGGAAATTACTTTCTTTTATGTTTAAGGTATAAAAAGGGCTTGGGAGTAAGAAAAAGGGCTTAAATGAGTTGATTGGAGCAGCCCAAGAAGAGAAAAAAAAAGAGCTAATGTGGACACTACGTGGGCACCCTCTATAGGCAGATAGCTTAAATTAGAATTTTGATTTATTTAGGATTCTAATTGAGTAGAATGTAGGACTGATCAGAATTTGGGTAAATTTGGGAAAGTTGTAAGGGATATAAAAATGAAAGAAAAGAGAGAACTAAGGGAAGACAATTTCTTCTAGGGTTTTTGGACTTTTTCTTTTAGAGAGAGAACAAGAAGACAATGCAGGACTAAATTCTTTTCAACAAGTCAGAGGCTTTATATCAAAGTTTAATTCTCCATGACTATGAGATCTAATTTGTGTTTATATTATTCATTGTTCTTGAGTATCTGTCTTTTCTTCTATGCTTAATAATTAT
>JBBYHK010000007.1:6577009-6588570 GCA_038382065.1 Adansonia grandidieri | reverse complement strand
TTTTTGGAGTTTTGCACTAGATTTCTTCTCCAGCATCAAAATATCAAATCCTTGACTATTTTTTGGGTTTATTTTTTCTTTTCGTGCTCCCAATTTCTCTTTCATGTCTTGCTTTAAGCTCATACTAGCTTTTCTTCTCTTTGTTATATTAAGATCTAGATAAAAAAAGAAATTGAAGATCTGTTCTTAGCAATGATGATATGAATAGTATGGTTAAATTTTAAAGCTCTTTTCTTTATTCCTGATTAATTCAACCGGACGGTTTAAATTTGGATTTTTTTATTATTTTCCTGGTATTTGATTGGTAAAGAATATTACTAGGCTTTGTTTTGTCCATAGTCCTTGACCTTGTGAAGCCAATTTTTTTTGCCGATTCACTTGCTAAACAAGGGGATTATAGAGGAAGAGATAGCTCCTCGGATTTCGTAATTCAGTCAGTTTCCAATCTCAAGATTAAACTTACAAACTTTTTGTGGTCTGTCCCTTTGTTTCTGTTTTTTCAGTTTTGGTTCTGTTGCATGCAACCATGCTCTCATTTTGCTCTTCTATGAACATTCCATAGGTCGATGCTGTCTCAGGATGTCTAATGTCCTGTTTGGGTTGATCTATATAACATTCTATTTTCCCTCGGTTATAAAATTACTTTACTTTGGAGCAGAAAAAAATGATATTATGAGATAGCATAGATTCACATGCATGAAAGATGTCTTAGATATAGTTTTATTAAGATGTTTAATCTCATCTTTGCACCAATTGCAGTTGGAAAATGATCAAATAGTTAATAGAGGTTATGCTGAAGTGACAATTGGTGAAGACGAAGTTGCTGTTGCAGCTAGCCCTAGTGGAACAGCCCATGCTCTAGTAAATGTCGATGCTTTACGCAGCACGTTCTTTATGGGCTGCCAAGACGGTACAGTGAACACTAATAGCTCGAATACGGTTTTTAAAGTGTGGAAAGATCTTTAACTGTTACTTTGTTCCCTATTTACCTTGCCTCCAATGGAATCCGTCATTTTTTTTCTTTTTTTTTTTTCCTGGACAAGGGATTAGGATTCTAGAATTTCTAAAATGAGATATATATACATGTATGTATTGCACAACCTGCGTTTTGTTAAGTTCAGCAGTGACTTTTTGCTCATTTATTCATTCATATCTTGAAGTGCAACTTTGGTCTGCATCTGGTTACATATATGCTGGATATTTACAGTTACCGGACGGGGTTGGACTTTTGACTTTTTTATAGACAAATTGAGTCGGATCATGTTCGGATGGATTGGACGGCTTCATCAGGTAGGGATCAAAATAGACAGGTCTAAAGACTATCTTATTGCTTGTGCCAGTAGACACGGATGCACTTTTACCGATGCCAGTATCAACTGTTGGATTATAATCGTTCTTGCACTTTATATTATTGCCTTTTTTTTTGGTAGGATTGCACTTCTTTTTTCTTACGGCCGTTATAGAGGGGTCTGAATTCTTTCTATTACTTTTTAATATATGATTAACCATCGTTTACAAGTATAATTTTTACAGTTAATAAGTGGATCTTACTTGTGAATGGTAAAGATGTATGTATTGAAAAATAAATGACTGAATCGTAATCCATTTGAGTTATTTGTATAATTTTTTGTGAAGTTCTGCTCACTTGATTATCGATAATGCTGTAACTATTGTTAAAGAACTAGAAGATGACAAGAGAAGTGCATTGTTGCGGGTGGTAAATTTTCATGTATACATATATATATATATATATGTGTGTGTGTGTGTGTGTGTGTGTGTGTGTATGTTGATGAGTCAAATTATTTATAAATAGAATATTTGAAATTATTATTTTTTTATAAATTATTACCAATTATGTCTTTTTGAATCAAGGTAAGAAGGGGTCTATTTTTTAACAATCCAATCCAAAGACCTAAATCTAGCACACATGATAGGGTGAATTTGAATTTTTGCAATTATTTATTTTATTTTTAGTGATTTAGATGTTATAGACTCGGATAATATTAAGATTTTGACCTTAAAACTACAATTCATTGCAAATGCGGATGCAAATCTTTAAATATTCCTTATTCGATGTTGCATTACTTGTAAAGATAACATATTCAAATATGCAAATATTTTATCGGAATCCATTTTATTTTTATGGAGAATTGGTTTTAATACTCAATTCATTATGTGTTCTTTTGTAAATGCCAAATTTTATACTCATGGACCGATAAAAGCTTTACAAAATGAGCTAAATTTTGAAATAACATGTTACTAAAATTAAATTATATGTGCAATGAAATATAACATAACAAAAATACTTTTTCAAAATTAAATATAATAATAAAATAACTTTAAACTTAAATTAATTATGTTAAATATTTTTAAATTTTAAATATGGATGATATTTTGATAGAATAATATGTGATGATTTAATTAACTTAATTAGTTTAAGTCATCCTAATGATTAGATTTATTTACTTATTTATCTTTTTACAAAAATGACCTTGTAAAATAGTAATGTACTTATTTTAATCAGAATTAATATTAAAATATATATTTTAATATGACATATATATATATATGCATATCTTTTTTAAGTGTAAATCTTAAAAATCAAGCTTTATTTGCTAAACTCTTTCATCTTTTATTCTTTAATTTCATTGGACAACATAAAAGTATAATGATAATATATCTTAAATATTTGTAAATTCCAAACATACATAATATTATTAAACAATTAGTTTAATATAATTCATATACATTTCAATTAGTGGTAATTGTGTGATTGTAATGTGAAAGTAAAGCAAACTTAATCTCTACTAATATAATATCCAATATCCTTATAACCAAAAGAAAAAAAAAAACTAATTTAACAAGTATAAATATTATTATATGATAATAATATATCTTGAACTTATTAATTAATTAAATTATGATTAAATATAATTACTTAAAAATTTTGTGGATTAGAATGTGAATTGTGAATAAGTTAATTAAGCTTTGGATCATGCAAGGAAGACAATTTAACAATTAATATTAATATAAGTATTATTACTTTTTAATTTTATATTAATAATTTTTGAATTTTTTTTTCATTTTCTTATATAAAAGATAATAGTATTATTATTAAGGTTGTTAATGCCCTTTTGATTAGTATTTAATAGCTACTACTTAATTATATAATTTTAATATATTTTTTAAAACCACTTTTAGACATATCACATATGTCTAATAAATAAATAAATAAATAATAGTTTAAAATTTAAAATTTTAGATAAATATTTTTCAAGTACGTAATATAATTTTAATCTATAGAATTCTATTTCAATTTTTAATATTGTTATAGTTATTATTCTTGTGAATTTAAATTGTGTTATTGTTAGATGTGTAAATAAGCTAAAGGTTCATTGAAATGTTTGTTAACAAGCTCAATATGACTTATTTGTATTATTAAATTAAATATACGAACTTGAACAAAATTTTAAGACTCATATAATAAACAATCAAAGTTTGAACACTAGTAAACGGGGTTCATTTATATTAATGAATAGGATTAATAAGTTGTTTGAGAACAAACTTCATAAAAGTCAGGTATTTATTATTTATAATAGTTTATCTTGCTAAAAATCTTAAAATTAATTTAGAATTAAAAAAAAACATAAGTTTTGAGGTTTGCATAAAACCAAGTGAAGATAGGTGATATAGAAGTCGATTTCATGTAAAGAAGGTATTAGTGGCTACATGGCATAGCAATTACTTATTTATTATCTTTTATCGTAAAGAAAAATGATTCTAATTTAGATATTTAAAATAATTAAAAAATAAATTAAATATCAAATATATGATTTTGATATTAAATAAGTATTAAATATGTTAAAAATTAATAAAAGATATTTTTTATTTTTGTCTATAATTATTAGTCTTGGCCTCCCAAAATAATTTTCAATTTTTTTATACATTACATATTTTGCTTTTTAATGGTTAACAAGAGAATGATTCGGAGTTCTTACAGAGTAGAACTATACAGTATCAAACACAAGATAGATCTTCTAAAAAACAAAGCTTTTTTCGAATATACCAATTCATTTGGAATCTTGTGGATCCACTCTTTTCCCTATTCAAAAATCAACCTTCAAATAAATATATTATAACTTCTAATTTTTTATTGTTATTTAAGCTCAACATATTAATTTAAAAATACTAACCTTTTCTATCTTTATATTTGACCTCTTCAAAAATTTTTGACTAGCTCTGCCTTTGTTAAAGGGACTACCACACCATATCCTTTTCCACTTTTCAGCTGGTAATATCAGGAGCCTCTTTCCTTTTTTTTTTTTTTTTTTTTTTCTCTCCTGGTTTTTAAGCAGGTTCTTAGTAGGGAGGTCAGCCTAGCCATTCATAATTAGGGAAATAATCCTAAGTTTGTAATTTATGATTCTCCGATGTTTTCGACATGTTTCTAAGCAGGAAATCTCTTAAACCAGAGGGGCAAGGATATATCTAAGGCTACCGGTTAGACTTGTCTATTAAACCAAAGCGCCATTGTAGTTTATTGTCTTATGATGAGCAATTAACTTTTTAAAATGTGCCTGCAGGCATGCAGGAAGTCTAGTTTCATGGAGACTATCAAATCGAATCCGAAAATATTTTGATAAATGCCTGTTGACGATAGGAAAGATAGCAGTGATAGAGATTTAAATAGCGATCATAATACAATGTTGAGTTCGTTATTTAATAGTTTTAGTATTTTTTGTTATTGATATTCGCGATTGATATTTACTATAATTAATCGTAATCACATTTATAATATCGATATCCATAATAAACATGATACGAAAACATTTTAAATCTCTGAGCTGGGAGCTCATGCTCGTGAAGATTTTATTTTATTTTATTTTGTTGTTTATTCAGTTTGGTCATTTCTTTTTTGGCCAAGATTGGGTATAATCAAGTGAATTTGCTATCTTCTGCAGAAGAAAGTGATGATGAGAGATGGGTCATGAACGCACACATTGGGTATAAGTAAGGTGTCTTTCCCGTGGAATGAAAGTAAGAATAACAATCAAATATATGGGTTTAGTATATAAAAGATTTGGTAGATTATTGAAAGAACGCAAATTACTAAATTATAGCAATGGGTTTAGTGTAGTTGGGAAATTCAAGCTGGTTGTTGTTCACAAATTCTACTTTGATTTGCATATAGTTATTGGGAGAATGAGAAAGTGAAACTCATTAGACCTAAAACCAGCTTGTAGTATGGACGCCTATATGGTTAAATGGTAAAGATCTTGATATCCCTCAAACAAATTCTTGATTTCAAATTTTATGAACGGAGAATATAGACGCTGAGGGAGTTTCCTCTCATTTGAGGTCTGGATTCACTTCAAAATAGTCAAACCTAATATAATTATCAAATATAAGAGGGTTTCAGATTTTTTTTTTTTTAAAAAAAAAAGCCCGTCTGCATTAAGTCAAGTGCCCCTTGGTTATACAAGTGTGGTACCGAATGCAAGGATTTAAAAGGGTCAGATCCCTGTCTGGAGCACCTTTTTATGGGCTTGTTCGAATTGACAACGTCCGACGTTGAACTTGGAAGCATCCTCTGAGTCTTTTGCTGCAAAATCAATAACAATCACCACACAGCCCAAAAAACCCGTTTAATAACTGAAACCAAATCATTTTTTTAGAAAACAGAAGGGGGCAACAAAAGAAAACAAAAAAAGAGATCCAACTGGAAGAGGTTTGGAAAGCTTAATGGCATTCTAATCAAGGTATTGGGTTCCATATTATTGAATATAAAAGCATAAATGAGTTGAGTCAAGTAAACACTTGAATCTCAAGTTTAGCTTATGGAAAAAATAATTACTTAAGGTAAAATTTAAAGCTTAAGCTCAACTCATTAAAAAAATATGAAGCTTGAATTCAGTTTGTTTAACCTGTTTATAGAGATATTCATGGGCCGTATCAGGTTAAATTTTGATCGGACTTAAACTTAGTATTAACATCAAACATATTTGCCTAAGCTCGGCCTGGTCTAAAATATAGACTTTGAATTTTGCCTTAACCCACTCATATTTGTAAACGAACAATCCAAACCCATTTAAGCCTATTTATATTATTTTTTGTAATTTATTTTCTAAGAATATATGCTTTTAAAATTTAATTTTTATTTATTTAATATTTTCTTTTATTAAATTTTAAAACATAAATAATTTAATCTAGTTTTTAATGTTTACACTATAATATTACATACATATATTTTTATATGATAAAAATTACATAATATATAAAAAATAAAATTAATATATATTATACAATAGTAAAATAGGCTAGGTAGGGTTGGGCTTGGGCCTTGAACGTTGGAGCCAAGGCTCAGTCCATCTTTAATTAGGGTTACTATTTTGCCTAAGTCCTTTTTTTGGGTCTAATATTTTTGTTCAAATCCTCTCAAATATCGGGCATGCTTTCAAGTTTGAATGAGTAACCTAATTCATGAGCAGATCTATTTGTTTATAACTTAATTATTTTTTATTTCCTTTTATCAAATTTCTCATTGAAATATTTTTTAAATTAATTTAGTGTTTAATAAACATCTTTATGCTAGAAGATTAGAATAAGAGATTCTTTGAAAATTGAAATTAGATAAATAGTGGATAATAATAAATAAAATTGCAATTCTTTGAATATAATCATAATTTATTAAGTAATAGTAATAAATAAGTTATTATTATCTATACATAAAACAATAAAATATGTATATATATATATATATATACACACACACCCCCACACAAATGAACTATTAATACACCTTTAGTGTTAAGTATATAAAATTTAAGCTTTGATTATTTACATCGAATTCAAATTTAAGCTTGAGCTTTTTTTATTTAGTTAAACAAACGAGTTTAATCAAATATTTAATGAACTAAATTTAAATAATTCATGAATAAATCAACTCGTTTAGGCCATAGGTGATGTATAATTTTCTTTTGCTGGGAAGCATGTTCTCTTTTCTAAGTCAACATGGATAAATAGGTCTTTCACAAATTTCCAACAATTTTTACGTGGTATTACTTAACTATAGACATCATATAACACCAAACATGTATAAACATAATATGATGTAAAAATAACACAAATTAGTAAAATATATAAAATTTTAAAATTTATATAATATAAACTATTAACATATCAAAAAATATATAAATAAATAAAATCTTAACATAATTATATATACAAATAAATATCTATTATTATATATAAAATATTAGATATAAAAGAAGAATATAACAATTATTGTAGAATTATTGTTCATTTCACTGTTTATTTTGTGCTGACATATGGCATTTTTTTCTTTTAATCTTCGTTGGCTAGGGGAAGGAAAAAAGTGAAGGAGAGAAAAAGAGGAAAGAAGGAAAAAGAGAGAGGAAAAAGAGGAAGGCAAGAAACAGAGAGAAAAGAGAGAGGAAAAGGAGATGTAGAAGAGAAACAATATGAGAATTTTTTAATTTTATGTTTATATTATTTTTTTATATGTTAAAATATTATATAAAATTTATTATTATAAAATTTTAAGTATTAATAACTTGTTTGTATATATTTTATACATATGTGTATTCATATTATATTTATATTATTTTTTAAATTACTTCTAATTATTTTTTCTTATGTTGTATTGTTGTTATGTATCAATTCATTCATATTTTTCACATAATTTATCATCGTGATTTAATTTAGAAAAATTTATGTTTTTATGTTGGGTTTATATCATGTTTATAAATTTTGATATGTTCGTATATTTGTGTCATCTTAATTTATTTTTTGCGTCACGTTATTTTAAATATTTTTGCATATTACTTTTGAGTCATATCTCAAGTCTTTTCATATTTTTCATAATTAATTAATTATTTTATTTTTTAAAACAATGTTTTTAAAATTGTTGGATTGCACATTGACTCGTGTATTGATTATGATGTTTGTATCCGACTAGTTGAGAAAAAAGTTAAAAAATTTTATTTTATTAATTATTTTTATTTAAAGTTTAAATAATGTATTTTAAGGTTTTCAGCATATTTAGTTGCGCATTGATTTAAGATCTTTACTTGGTCTGTTTAATAATTTTTAAAAAATTTTTATTCTATTTTTAAATAATTTATTTAAAGAAGTTGACCTATATTACACTTACAAGTCGATTTAGTTTTAGCTCACTCAGGGAAAAATAAATTTTTTTTATTTTTGTTTTATTTTTAAATAGTGGAGGAGAACCATTTTTGGGGTATTTCTTAGAGTTTATATGAATTGTCGGATTTTTTTTTTTTTTGGCTTGGTAAGGGTTTTTAGGGGATGAATTTTGGGTTAATTGTAGTCGAAAAAGATATTTTCTTGGTTTAGCATTAGATCTTTTAGCTGGGCCAACTAGGAGTACTGAGGATAATGTCTTCCTTAAGTAGGGAGTTGTTGTTTTTGATCTCACAGTTCTTGGGTGAGGAAAAGTTCAAGGAAACTATTCATAAGTAAGATAATTTACCTCATTTTTCTGCACTAGTTCATATGAATGTTTTTTTTTTGGCTGCGGAGTTAGCTTTAAAGGATGACGGTACAAGATTTTTTAAGCCTATAACTGGAAGAGGGAAAAAGTTATTTTTTGTATTATATTATCTAATCCAACCTAGTAATTAATCTCTTTTGGGTTGCAAATGATGAGCAATCATGGACATTTGGTTAGCATTTTGGAAATATGCTATTTTTAGTACTTCATAGAGCTGAAATTGTATTAATTTTACTTCTAAAATGTATGGAATAATCTGTCAGTCCTTAAATTAGCACATTGGTGCCTTCATTGCATTTTATTTTTTCTTAGCCACTTTGGAAGGCTTTCATTGACGTTGAATAGATTTCTAATCCTTGCTTTTGGATGCATCTCTTGTAGCTTCTAATGTTTGTTTTTGCATGTGATTCTCTGATGGTTTGCTCAAATTTTAGGTTAGAACAAGAGTCTGGTTTTTTCTTCAATATGAAACATTTTGAGGACTAAGTCCAAGCTGGTAAATTGGATGAGGTTGAGCGTTATCTATCTAGGTTTACTATGGTTGAAGATAATCGTTCCTCGATAAAGACCTTCTTTGAAATTAGGAAGCAAAAGCATTTGGAAGCTCTTGAGGGGTGAGCACTTAATATATTGTTGTTAGTCTTTTACTTCTCAGTGTCTAGGATTTTCAAGCTATGTGCTCTTTGCCACTTTTAACTTAAATCCTAAGTGAATATGTCAAAGAAGCGCTTTATAGAATAATTGAGGTAGCTTTTCGTGAACTCACGAAGATTTTTCATACCAAAGGCAGAATTGGCTTTCATTACATGGTTTTCTTTCATGGTTCTTTTTTAATGTTGACGTAAGTTGTAAATGCCTTTTTATCTTTATTTCTCTAATATCTTTGACCAGGTAGGATCAAGCAAAGGCAGTTGAAATTCTGGTGAGGAATTTGAAGGTTTTGAATCCTTTAATGAAAAACTTTTGAAGGAGATTACCGTATTGCTCACTCTTGATAATATTAAGTGTATACTCTTGCTTTTATTTTATTCTTTTAACATCTACTTGATAAAATTATTCTAAATTTTGGTGTTTGTATTGTCATTAAGCAAAATGAGCAGCTATCAAGATATGGAGAAATAAAATCTACTTGAAATGTCATGCTTGTAGAATTTAAGAAGTTGATTGAAGCAAATCCTTTATTTTGCAATAAGCTTACATTCCTAGATTTTAAAAGTTTCCAACTAAGGACCTTAATAAACCAGAGGTTATTCATTACTTATTCTATGATTGTTGTACTAATTCTTGGTTAGTATTCTCTGGTTCAATCTTTTCTTCTTCCATACCTTGATCAATTTTGGGTTTACTGATGTGTTCCATTGTTAACTCAATACATATAGAAGGTTTTTATAGGGATATTGACACAATTAAGTTTAGATTGGTAGCTGATCATAATTTTTCATATATGTATATGCATACATATCTGTGTGTGTGTGTGTGTGTGTGTGTGCGTGTGTGTGTTGTGTGTGCATGTCTATATTCTGTTAGCTCATTTTCTTTGTTAAAGCTTTTAGTCTAAGTTAGCAGCATTAGTTTGCAAAAATCCTTATCTAAACCCTAACATTAAAACTTTCTTTACGGATCATTCTTGTTTTCCCACTACCAATAGGGCTCATCCTACTCATCTTATTAATAGTCCCCTTGTTGGACCAATTCCTGAAGCTGGGGTGCTCCCACCTTTTGGTGCCCCAAGGTGTAAGTACTTTGCATTAATTCATCTGATATTAAATATATGCTACATTCTTAACAATTCTTGATGACTTTGATCTGCAACAATTTTAGCCTGTTGCTTCCCCATCTTCTAGTGCTATTGCAGGGTGGATGTCAAGTGGTAATCCTTCTTTACCCCATGTGGTGGCTTTAGTGGCAAGCCCATCTAATCTTGTCCAGCCTTCTAATGCAGGTAAGTCTAACATTTGCCTTGTCTGTTGGAATAATGTTTTTGTGTACTTGCTTGATTTAATTTTTTTTTCCTGATGGTTCAGGTGCTTTCCTTGAGCTTCCAAGGACACCATCAGATTTGCGAGGGATGGATTATTAGTTAGCTGATTTAGAGCATTTGATGAAGCATGTTTGCACCGGCCAATCTGATGAGGTGTGTATAAATTGAGCAATTCATTTTGTTATCTTAGGTTTCCTTAGTTATTTTCATTTACATGAGATTAGTTCTCAAACTTTAGTTGAGACATATTACGCATCTCCATGTGTTGGCTTGTGGTATGATTATTTTTTTTCCTCATGTAATAATTAAGACTATGCTCACATATGGTTTTTGCAGGTATCCTTTTCTGGTATAGCACATAGTCACAATGACTACTCGACGACCTTCCAAAAGCTGTGGTGCAGACCCTTAATCAAGAATCTATCATCATGAGCAAGGACTTTTATCTTCAACAATATACGATTCTCCTAGGTTGAGATATATATATATATATATATATTAATATCATTTCGCTATGAAAATTCTAGGAAAATTTTAGCACACATTTATGGTTTATTTCTTGGTTGTTTTTCCTTTTCTATTTTTAGTTAGTACAAAAGTTGGTGACATCAACCTCAGCTAATTCCATGCCTTTGAAGGTATTGTATCAACTTCCCATAAGTTTTACCTAACTGTTTTTCTTATTGACCTTAGCATGTTTTCCTTTATGCTTATAGGATAATATCTAGTTAATAGAATTATCGCTTGCAATCATGTAAAGCATTGAATACAATTGGCTTGGAAATTGAGAATATGCATCCTCTTACTTGCGTACCATGAACTACCTAAACATGTAAATCATTTTGGCTGAGTACTGATCTTTCTTCATTTATTTTGGCTGAGTACCATGCACGCCCACCTTACGCTTCCCTTCACGTTGACGATTAGTCACTGTTGGAGCATTTTCAAAATAATGAAAAGTCATGTTTTCAAAGTGATGTCTCTTGATTAAATAATTAAGAATAATGTCTCTTGGTTAATTATCAAGTGATGTGACTATCCAAA
>JBBYHK010000007.1:6536268-6546951 GCA_038382065.1 Adansonia grandidieri | reverse complement strand
GAACATGTTTGGACAAACGATAAACGTCTTAAGATCAAAGATTGCTAATCTTGACTCGGTCATATTTATTCTTTGTAATTTTTTTCGATCAAATTATCTTTTATATAATTTCTTTTGTTATATTCTCATTAATCGAGATAAATGCTATTTAACAAATTATTATTTTAGAGCATTTTAAATTTAGATAGACTACCAACATGAATATCCAACAAAAACCCCGTGCATACCCGAGTCTCTCACAGCATAATTTGCTCCATAAGAGGGCTAAAATTCTACGTATAATGGAACCAAAATAAATAGATTAAAAAGGAGAGACACACACAGTAACATACACAGTCCTTCAAATTTTAGACTAAAGAATGCACCTCCCAAACAAGATAACAAATTTATCCTATTTCCATCTATATTACCTGGACTTGGATTGAATATCTAACATGATGTGTGTCCGATGAAGATGCACAAATTTTCTAAGCATTTTCATATATTTGAAAAATCATACTTTCATCCCAAATCTGAATGCGCTGAACACAAATTTACGACAAAAATACTTTAAGAAAAATGAAAAATCCGAATAATATAATTTTTCCTCCAAATCTAAACAATTCCATTCAAGTAACTATAAGAGGCAATGTAAAATCTGCATGTTTATGGGCTTCCACGCACAAGTTTGATGACTATAAACAGGCAAAATTTCAACTTTGATTAAACAAAACTTATATACATTATTCAGCTGACTGCTAAAAGCTATGAACCACCCTATATGAAATTTTTAAGACTAAACAACATTCCTTCAAAATCAAAACAAAGGAACTCATACAAACAACTGTACATACAGAAAGAGAGCATATTCAGTGGCCAAACAACACTACGAACTGCAGTCCCTATTAAGGTTAGCTTCTTTCTACCTGAATAATGCTGAACTAACCGATAAGCTAGGTTTACTCGGTGAGATGTGCATAATCAACTATTGTTGCCTAGAGAGAAAGAACTCATAATCAGGGTGCCTGTTAACTGATTTCTGGTTTCCCTTGGTCACAACAGCCCTTGCCATAAGCGATGCAGTCTCTTCCAGAGTCCTTAATCGCTCCTTCAGTATTCCAGAAGGGTTTAAGCCCTGGGTTTCAAAAGTATTGTTCATTGCAGAGTGCCTCGGCTGGAACCAGCATTCACCCTGTTAAAGTGATGTGCATTTATGATTGAAGAACCCATCACCTTTAAAAATAGATGCAGTACTTATTCCAATGGCAGTAGCACAACAAAACTGAATAACTACTGGACTAGGCAATGACAAAAATAAGAAGATATGCTTCCACATTAGACCAACTTACAGGCATTGTTATTGGATAATCAACAGTTAAAGTGAGCACCAAATCAATAATTTCATGATAGTTATATTACCCTGTATTATAATAGTTATATTACCTGTATTATACGAACGGAATGTTTACTTTTGGAAACTAAGTTCTGAAATACACTACTTAGAGATACTTAGAATAAACAACAACAAACAAAGATCGTAACTAAGCAATAAACACAAACTCAGTTTAAGTATATTGATCCATTGAGGTATCAGATGAATACATTCTCCTTATTCAAAGCTAAACAGCAAAGTAAAAAATTTTCACCAATCAATTCCAGCCTTCCGATTTTATCTAAGGGCTCCAGCATAGGATACTTTTTTAACGTGATTATTCACAAGACAAACTCAACCAATATCAATAAGCACATCTGTTGTAATAGGAGCTATGATTACATACCACATCAATTTCTTAAAGCTAAGTTGACCACTGAACATGAATAAATGTCAGATTAGGAAGTTTCTGATAACAAAGTTGCTTCTGTATTTGGTGCAAATGACTGGTAAGCAACAGTCATTTGGGATGCTGATGAAAGGGGGTAAAGCAGCTGATAAAGCTCTTAGTCACGTGATCAGACAGGACAACCCAATTAGGTATTTGCCTCTGCAAACCTCCATCTCTGAACCTCCATCCTCAAGTATATAGGTATATAGGTACCAACATATATACAATGCTTTTACAAATTTCAACTTGAGTGTTCATCTTGTCGTTTTAGGATGTCCCAAAATAATAATAAATTACCCAAATATATTTCATTATTCCAATAATAGCCTTCTTAAGATAACTAAATAACTCATAGGCCCCTCCTAGGTTGAGATTTTCATATGTTGACATAAAACTCAAGCAAGCCACCCAAAAACCTTTTATGACATTAAAGTAGAATTTACACAGTTAATAACGCTGCTTTGTCAATTAGAATTAAAACAGCATACACAAACTGACTGCTTCTATCTCACAAAACCCTGCATGGTTAAAGTTCAAGAAGCATCTATCGAGATAATCTTTCGTGCACGTATGTTCAGCTATTAGCAAAGGAAATATAGCTCTTTGAAATACATCTAAATTCATTTAGGGAGATTTGCCCAACAAAATAAATTAGGCAACAGAGAACATTGTAAAGTCCGTTTAAAAAAATGAGCCCCACAAGGCCATCTGAAGCATCAAAGTTTATCTTCAAAATGATAGCAAATTGAGTAATTAATTATGGGTACCTGAGCATTGTAACTCTGAAGACCGACAACTGGAGATACTATACACACATCCAAACTAGGGTAATCAAACTTGGAACTTCTACGAACCAAATGGCCAAGTGAATGGTAAGTCAAAAATGCTGCACGGAAATTTCCATCCGGAATTTTATAAATAGGATACCACGCAACAGAATACCTGAAATATAGAAGCAACCAAACATTAAAATAACTCTTGGCATAACCAGGTAATACAGAACTTTCATCTTACATTGAAGTTAATCTAAAATAGAACCAAAACATGCTTCACATTTTGTTAAGTGAAGCATATTCTATCACTAACCAAGATTGAGGATGCAGATCATGTATATTTATGGAATTCAGATAAACTGGATCCCCATACATTTTGCAGCGAGGAGATACTTCATCTCTAACCAGGTCTTGTATCCTGAAACAAACAGAGTTACAATCAAGGTATTTGAAAATAAAATTGTTATTCTTATTAGCGAACTAGATTTTCCCAAAGCTGCAAACAAGCCAAAAGGGTTAAATCCAACTATAGTGACTAACTAAATACCATGTCAACCTGCATCTTCACCTGCTGTCCCACCATTAAGTGCTTGTTTACTTTTAATTAAAACAAGGACAGCAAATTATAGAAATCATTAATAAAAATGCAGCAACAGCCAGAAGAAGCACAAGAATGGAAGAAAAAAAAAGCACACCTAATACTTATAGGGTAAAAGAGCTTTTCTACTGCATTCAGCGTACCATTCTCTCAGAAGCAAGAGCAGCTGGATTGTGATTCCACTCATCAAATATGTTAAGAGGTCAAGAATGGGAAAGATAAAGTTTTCTGAGTATTTAGCATCAAGATTTGTATCCATGCAATCAAGAGAGATAACTGTTACAGTCATGCTTGGCTGGTGAAAGGAGAATTGGGGAAAGGGTTGAAAGGAAACTGTGAGGCATGAAAGTTGATTCCGATTGGGGAGGAAACTTAATATATAAAATGATAAGATCCAATATAATCATCCAGATGCCAAACGAACTGAAATAGCGAAAGGAAACTACTGACAAGAAATAAAATTAATACATACTTTTCATATAATGCCCGTCTTTGTTGAGGCTGCTCAGATTCAAAGTACTCAAAAGCTAGGTCAAGACAATCAGACCATGTCACGTCAACTGCTTTAACAGACAACACATCTTCAGGAGAAACTGGAGATGGATATGATCTAATCACATCATTTGCTTGCAACTGCCTACTTGGTTCTGCAGTGCATGGCTGTGGAACAAGTACTGAAAATATTGGAAGATGACCCACATTAGTTGAGTTTCTTGAAGTGGAACCAGTATCATAAGCCTCAGAAACTGCAGGAGAAGAAATTCTGGTGTTATTCTGGGTGGAATGAATTTTACTGTTTCGGAAGAGTTGAACTGCTGACAAGTAAGGAACAAAGTAGGCACGAAATTCGAACTGATCAACACCCAATCGCTTTGGATTTTTATAATCTTCTGCCCTTATTTCTAGGCCATAGCTGCCATGTTTTTCATACCATTGCCACAGACATCCCAACGGGATGTTTGGTGTCTCATGTCTACACAATAGAGCACTAGAAACTTGGTCCAACAAGCAAGTTTGACAACCTACTGAACTATACGAATGACAAATGACAGGAGAACAAAAGTGAAGAAGCCTTTCAAACTCGGCAATGGGACCCCCAGTGGCCATCTGAACAGCTTCAGATGCCATTTGTGCCCTATAAGCATCATTCAATGCCCTTTCTATCTTGTTTAAATCTGTTGCAACAGCTGACAAATATTGTTCTTTAGTTTCATCAATTAAGAAATTAGCCCCATTATGCTTGTTTTCATTTTCACTTACACAAGCATTAGGATTCCTCAATTTTTGAATATGGTTGCCGTTTTCAAGAGAACTAATTCCATGTCTTGAATCCTTCCCAGTCCCACACAGAGTTCCAGCATTCACTGAAGAAAGATTCTGAGAATAGGGAGTAACTTCCTCTTCAAAGGTATTTTTAAAAGTCCAATCTTCAGCATCTGGCCCATTAGAATGTTCCAATGACAACTTGGCAGATCTAGCAGATTTTGTAGACCCGCGATCCTTTATCCCAATAGGCATCCATTTCTGCAGAACAGAGCCCAAATTATGGCATTGCTTACCATTTCCAGCAAGAGAAGTTCCTTTTTCTGTTCGAGCAACACCATTCACCATCTGATGAGGTAGATAAGCTGGTGTTCGCACCTCAAGCACATTTGGCTGATCCAAAGGGACAAATGATTTTTGCAGTAAGCTTTCTTGATCCTCTATACATAATTTATTCAAACCAGTAGCAGTACCACAGACACTGTCACATGGTTCTATGCTGCTTGGACCAGCTTGTAAGTTGTTAACTGATTCAAATTTCAAGGTCTCAGCCCTTGCACAATCAACCTAAGAACAAGCCCTTGAAAGATTTTAGTTACTCCATGGTCATCCAGAGTAGTTAAAACATCTAATATATCACTTTTTAGCAAGCTAATCTTTGCATAAGCATTGAAGTTTACCTTGTTGGAATGAGACTCCTTCCTGGAAAAACTGCCGTTTTCTTGTTTCGATGCTCTGCTAACTTTTCTTTTCAACTTCCTAGGAACCTTATTTTTTGACTTCCTCTTCTCATCGGTGATAGATAAGGTTGTTAGATCAGCAGCGTTCTTTAAAGTAATATCAAACTGTGAGCAAATGGGACTTGTTTTCTTCAACTCAGTGTTGCATTTCTCTACAGCATTCTTCTGAACCCGTTGCCACACAGAATGACTGTTCTCTGTTCCCGTTCGACCATGCAAGTTTCCTATACTTCCAGGTTTGCAAGTACTTGAACTCCCAGGAATAGATTTAAACTGCTTACCCCTCTTGCCTGGTGCAACCATTCGTCCATCAAAGCTGCTACAATCTGGACCACACTTGGCTCCCTCCGTATAATCATGGGCTTTTAAAACACTACACAATGAGTTTTGATGATAGAAGGACACCTTCTTAGTACTGGAACCTGGTAGCTCTGATTGACAGATTTCATGGTTGCTGTCATTAAATGGCTTAACAGCATGACCAGCACTTGTACTGTCTTCACTGTTTGAACCAACTGAAGCTGAGTCCAACAGCAGAGTCTCATGCAGATCAGAGAAATCCTTCTGACGTTTACCTTCAAGAGAGCCCATATGTGAAAGATGTCTCCTCTCAATATCTCCTTGACACCTGGAAAGTCCCTGATCTTTACTATCAATTTTGGAATTATTTATATGATGCTCCCTAGGAAACTCCAGAACTTGAGAAGGTACAATAGATTCTGATATATCCACTCTATCAATGTCAGATGTGCATGTGTTTGGTGAACCAGAACTTGTAACAACACAATCGCTGCTGTCCGCAAAATCAGTTACATTAAGCAAGCCATCAGAGGGTGAAACTTCTAGTGAAGTCGCGCGTGATACTACTATACCACAATTCATGTCATTATTACCACAGATTTCAGATGCTGAACTTCCAGGGGTATACTGAGAACAAGCTTCTGATTCTGTGGAGCCAACATCACACAACTGTTTCTTTTTTTGTTTTCCCTTCTTTCTTGGCCTCTTCTGTGAATTTCTCTCTTTAGACTTGTTTTCCTCAGAACAATCAATGAACGGATTAGTATTATTAGATCCTTTTGACAAAACAACAGCAGAGGAATTTTTGCAGGTGATGGAACTATGGTGGGACGAATTGGACAATTCACTTAGTTTAGTTATTTTGTTTGCAACGGTCCTCTTGCAAAATTGATGTTGGACATTGTATCCAGAAAAGCTTCTGGCTCTAAATGGCTTGGCAGAATAAGTAATCTCAGGTTGAGGCCCTTTCAGTGTCTTCTGTCCATCAACCATAAATGAATTAATAGACGGAGAGGAGACCAGATGCAGGTCATTCATATTCACCTGATTTCCGGATCTGAAATGGTTAGTGTGATCAAAACATTGCAAGGGTACTGCAACAATTCTCCACTGTCCATCAGTGTCAAGTGTAGGGAATGTTAAAATGGCACACCTAAAAGATTAACAGGAAAACTACCCAGTCACAAAATCATAAATATATTGTCATATGGGAATATAAACATACATACATATAAATATACACACACACACACACACACACACACTTGTGATGCACATCAGAAAATGAGCAAGAAGGAAAATATTTGATTAGCTTCCAGTAATTAATGTTGGCAAGAAGGAATTACCATAGTTGTTTCATCTAAATAAAAAGATAAGATACAACAGAAAAATGCATATTAAAACTATAAATCTTCATTCTTTGCCCCTAATGTATTCCAACCCAGACTTTAAGTCTATGTACAAGCCAACATAAAGCGAACATTCAAGCAGTAAGTAGCATGCTTGGAACTAAGTGAACTTACATACACCTATGAGCAAGTGACGACTACAACCATGTTATGGAAGAACACAAGATTTTGAAAGTAAATGATATCCAATGTGTGGATCTTCCACAAGATTTTGAACGTAAATGGTATCCAATATGTGGATCAAGCCCTTAATTACATTTTATCTAGCAATATATATCAACAAATTGAGCATATTTCCTGTATCATAAATGTAACCAAAGCAGAGCTAGCAAATCTGACCTGGACCCCCAAAATCCCCACCTTATCTGATCCCAAACCTCGTTAATAACTCGAACATGTTTTAACTTGAATCCAAAATTATCCAAACCAGAATGACCCAAAAGACAAAGCCAAAATTAAATTGATCCAACTTTAAAACTTAAGAATTTAGACCCAAAATGACCCAAACCCAATGACTGAATCCAAAACAATCTAAATTTTCTTCGACTAGAGGCGATGCAACCGAAATCAGACCTCACCCACACAATTTCTACATCTAACCCAGAGTAATAGTTCTATCTATAGATTTTTTATTCAGAAAAATTCATGGGTTCACCATATTCATGGTTTACTCTATATACCACTGCTGTTGCCAAAAACACATTTATATGTACTAGCTTTTCTTGATGTGCGCTGAACCATACTATTTTACTCAATATAATGAATAGAATAAAGCTTTTGGCTTACATTTTACTGAAGCTTTTCATGATCTTTTAGGCTTTATCAGTTTCCTAAAGGTTGCTTTATTCTAATAGGACAAAACTATTAATAAATAAAAATCACCTTCATAATAAAAAAAATAGAATAACAGGAAATTTTTTTGGTGACTAGCATAATAAAAGTCATTTTGCACACCATTTCAACAAAATGGGAGGTATTTTTTCTATGAAATTTCTTCTGTAGTGAAGGAAATACTTTTTAGTCACATGAAGTAGTAAATTTCACCAAATATCTCTTCTTGAGTAATGGATTTCAACAGATTTGAAAAAAGATCCTATTTCATATTGATTTGAAATCGTTTTATTCCAATTACAGAGTATCTGAAGCTGGAATTTTGTATTTTCTTTCTTGTAGTGCACAAAAGCCAGTTTCATAATACAAAAGAAACATGAATTATCAACATTATTGGGTCAAGTGGTAAGGAGCTTGGTGCCCATTAAGCAAGGTCTCGGTTTTGAGTCTTGTGTGAATGAAAAGAAAATAGTTGTTGGGAGAGCTTTCCCCCCATTTGGGGTCCAACCCGGCTCAAGTCCAGAATAGTCGGAGCCCAATGTGGCTACCGGATAGGGGAGGATATTAGACCAAAAAAAAAAAGAAAGATACATTATCAAGAAATGAGCAAATGGCTACAGAGAGATATTTGAAAACCATTATTCAGCATTCAAATTGAAAGAAGAAAATCTGGAAAATAATACTTGAGTAAAAAAAGGGGTGTACAGCTTTAATATCATCTTAAGTACCCAAAAAAAAAAAAAAAACTTTAATTTCTATGTTTGGAATATGAATTTGGGAGAATGGATTTGAATTTGGTTTGTTATATAAATTGTGAATGATGAAGGTCAATTTTATCTAAAAAATAGTTAAGTTTCAATACACCTATATATTTGAAATGGTTTAAGTAGATGAATTTCAGTTCTCCTAAATTGTTAAGGTACTTCAAATTTTCTACTAAAACAAAGATCTAGCGAATCCATGAATTTGAAAATAATCAAGAAATCCATTTTTTCATAAACTAAATGAAGTTTGGGTTTCCAAATGCAACCTAAAGCAACTTTTCGTGAATTACATTTAATTTGATGCTATAGAACATGCAAGTCCATTTTTGCATAATTAGCAACCAAAACTGACTTACCTCTGATCAATGTTCCTCAAATTGAAAGAAGAAATTCTGGGATCCTGAACAATACACAGATAGTGATAGAAAAAAATTACTCAAGCTAATCATAAAGTAAAAGCCTTTAAAGTATGACCTCAACAATTTTATATTGGCATAGGAAAGAATCTAACCTCTGACAATCTTATAGAACCCTTCAGCTGCAACGAATTCTTGGACTGGTTAGCCTGTCCTACCTCTGACACTTTCTGTTTATCTAGATGGGTTCGTCGAAGGGCACAAGGCATCTTTTGCTATATCTGTCCAAGTCAATAGCATAAAAATACGAATGGGTAGCCTTTTGAAGAGCTCATGAAGATTTACTCGATTCAAAAACCACATTTAAAATCAAATTTTTTCCACACAAATTACAGAATGAACATTTATTTATGAAAACTACTGGGAAAAGAAAAATGAAGACCAAAATATTTCAGCCAATGAAAAGCCCTGAAAAATACCCAGATGCAGCAAGTATTCCAACCCAAAATAGATATAAGAAGAAAATAGAAAACTCAGGAATGGTATATGAGAATTGCAATAGCTGATGAAAATTTGACATTTTAAAGCCATTCAATGAACTAACAATTACTATCGAATATATGCGATCATCAAGATTCTTTTATGGAAAACAAAAAGAGGATAACATGCTCAGTGGGTAATTAATTGCCACTTGCTTCAAATTATATTTCTCAACACAAAACTGGAAATGTGCTAAACCATTTCAATTTCTTCGCTAAATAGTGATATCGATTTGCTTTCTAATCAATTTTCTCAAAAGTTTTATAGCATAAAGTAGGAAGATTCTGGGCTTAACTGAAAACAGAACTTGATAGTGTGTCTGCTTTAAATGGTCTTGGTAAACATAATCTACCTAACAAAGAACAAAAAATAGCAATGTTAACTAAGGGCAGTAGCTCAAGTTAATCAACAAAATCTACATAAATGAAAAAAACAAAAGGCCACATAAACCACAATGTTAACTAGTTGCTCAAACATACTGCATGCAACAAACATCACATTTGTCAGAAATGTAAAACAAAGAAACAACAACAGCTAGTCAAAGTGTGGAACATGGCAAAGTCAAAAGAGTGCTATCCCAACAACCTAAACAATCAAGCTTTTGCAAAATATGACAAGCAGAATGCTACCAGCCATTAGTAGAGTTTTGAACATTAACCACAAACAAAATAGGCAATACAACAAAACTGTTCGATGACAGCCTTTTTTTTTTTTTTGGGCAAAATAAACAATGCAAGCAAAAATTTATTGTTTCCATTATCTTTAAAATTTCATAAAGTGCACGATTTTGTCCATGTGTACACAATGATATCTATTTTAAACTTTCTTAACAAGAAAAAAAATATGAAAAATAATTAAATAGTAAATTTAGTTTAACATAAAAATGTAATAAAAATATCAAAATGGTTAAAGAATATAATAAAAATATATTAGACATATAAACATAAACTAATATATGATATGATACCAAATTATATAAAATCAAACAAATTTTTATGATAAACATATTATATAAAAAAATATAAAGAGTTCATGAACTAAATAACAGCATCAAATGTATAATCATATGAAATCTTTTTGTTAACTTCTTGAAAAGATATTATCAAAATTAAAATTAAATATATAATTAAATAAATATGAATCAAAACTCTAATATAATTATAAACAATACAACTTATAATTACGTCTAATATAAAACTAAGGAAATATAATTAATACAAGAAAAAATACAAAGAGTTAAATTAATTCCTATATAGTTTGAAAATTATAATAAAAATAAATTCTTTTTACCTAGAGTTATACATACA
>JBBYHK010000007.1:6475973-6486030 GCA_038382065.1 Adansonia grandidieri | reverse complement strand
TTTTAAATTTGACTAATAATATATCAAATAATTTTTATAATAAATATCAGAAACAGTATATATATAATGAAACAAAATGCCATGTTAAAAAAATTATAGTCCTTGGTCCAACAATTGGATTCTCACAAATATATGATCTTATTCGTATCAATCATCTAATAATATAATCATAATACTTTTAACGTTAAGCGAGAAAAAGAAAGAAAATGTTTAGAACGTTTTAAAATTTTAGAATCAAAAGAAATAATAATATAAATCAAATCACACCAATGTAACTGATTATTACAAAGTAATTATGATTTTGTACAGTAAACAGTTCAATAAACCAACAATTAAAGTTGATTAATTCAGTTATAAAAATGTTATTTTGAACTAATGGATTAAAAAAAAAATGGGATTGGACCAGACAGGTTGGTTGAATCAATTGGGATTCTACCGGTTTGGTACACTACATAAAATTGATTTAAAAATAATAGTAATTTAAAATTTAATATAAATTATTTTTTATTTTTATATAATAATTTAAGATTTAATATAAAATATTTTTATTTTTTATTATTTTTAAATTATAATTATAGATTTAATATAAAATTTTTATTTTATTATTTTTTAAATAGTAATTTAAAATTTAATATAAATTTTTTATTATTATTTTTAAATAATAATTCAGGATTTAATATAATTTTTGATTATTTCATAATTTTATATTTAATATAATATGTTTTATTTTATAAATTTGAGAGATAAAATATTTTTTAAATTTTTATTATTTTTAAATAATATTTTTAATATATAAAATTTATAATATATATATATATATATTATATCTTTAGGTGGGGTCGGGTCATTTCCCGTGAAGGTTGGGGGAACTAAAAGCGTAATGCATTAAGAGTATAAAACTAATTACAATCTCATTAATATACTTTCATTTTTTTCGTAATTTAAAATTCATCTCTCTTTTTTCGAAAGTTTTCCTAATTATTATATGTTTAAGGTTTTCTCATCCTTTGTAATGATTAGCATGATTGCCTAACTACCCTAAAAAGAACACGTTTACTGATTTCTGAATCAGAAGCACTAAAAATTAATAAGTTTAGGGTTTCTCAACTTTCGTAATGATTAACTATGATTGCCTACGAAATTTAATAAATTACAGTAAAATGAGCATTGCTCATTGATTTCTGAAATCAGAAGCAATCAAATAATGATATGTTTCGCATTTTTCTTCTTTTTTTCATTTTATTAAACATAATATTTGTTTTCTTTGAAAATTTTAATCCTCTTTCGTGATTTGAAAATGGTAACAAAATGGTAGAACCAAAAAGTTGTTTGAGAAGTGGAAACATTATTAACTTTTAAGGATAAATTTTCTCTCAGTGTGAAACTCAATGCAACAGGTTTCAGCCATTTTCTTCCAAAACATAATGGACTTTTTTTATTTTTAATAATATGTTGGTATGCAAAGTTGTTTACCTAGAGTGCATGAATTGTGAAAAAAAAAAAAAGGATAAATTCAATTTAATCCATTTCCCCAAAATGATTTGGAAAAAAAATATAAAACTTATATCATATGCATATAGCATTAGTAGCTTTATATATGGTTAGTTTTATAAAAAACATGATAAGGTTTGTAGTAGAAATGCTTGTTAGATATTAAAGTAATTCTGACATTGGTCATTTGAAAGCTACTAAAGGAATTATGTTATGAAATAACAGCAAGCAATAAGCTCAAGATATTTTATCTCCGGTTTGACAATTCTCACCAAGGTCACTAAAGATTTATTATGACAACTTTTATACAGTATTATTTTCTAAGAATGCTAAAAATGGAAGTCGTAGCAAGAAAATAGATATAAAGTATCTTAATATTAGAGAGTCTATAAAGAAGCAAGAAGTCAATACCCAACACTTTTATACAGATTTAATGATGGCAGATCCTATGACTAAAGCATTATCGACAAAATAGTTTAAATTTCATGCGGATCATATGGGCCTAATAAATTCTGTTAGGATGTATTTTGGGATCTTTGTTGGTTTCACATTCTTCGAGTTTATAAACAAGTTTCTGTATGTGCACATAAAGTTTACATGTCGTTTGGACCTTGAATGATTTAAAAAAATTCATTTGTAAAGCTTTATATAAAAAATGCTCTTTTAAATATGATCATGCATTATAATACATGGAAGGAAACATTCAAATTGCCATCACCATGATTCATGTTATATGAATATGTAATTAAGTGGGAGTTAGGTTAGAGCAACTTATGACTGTGTAGACACCCGTTTTTGTTCAAGGTGTCATCTTGTCTTTAATCTTAATCTTATTTTAATTTATTTTAATTTTTAATTTTTAATTTAAAAAATCCAAAAAATGAAAATATAAGAAAATAAAATATAAAAAATTCAAAAAAAGAAAATAAACGTGTTCGATCGAAGCAAAACTCTTTGGATTAAGATTAAAATCTTAAATTTTAAGGTTAATATGAAAAAGAGATGTACTTGCATTGAAACTACACTTTGATTCTAATAAGAACCTCTAACCAAATTGACCTAGGACTCTATTAATTTTTCCTACAAAAACAAGCATAATCTCAGCATTTGAAGGAGAAGGAAAAATAATAGAAACACACAAGAGCAAAAACAATACACATAGAGAAATTTACAAAAGTTTAAGTGTTTTTATTCTTGAAAGTTTCGAGTTTATTTAGATTTCTAGCTTACGATTTGGATTTTGAATGCTTTGTTTAGAGATTTTGAAAGATGAGAGTATTAGGAAGCTTTAAGATTTTTGGGGTCCTTGATTTTCCCGATAACTTTTTTTTCGACGAAGATCATAGTATCCAATGTATTCATTAGTGAACTCAAGCTTCTCGATTCCATTTTAAATTGTTTCAATGATCTTTGTCTTTTTGCTAGCAACTTCACAGTGACAAACCTGATGAAAGTAACAACGGTTGGCAAAAAGATCAAATATAAAGAGCAAAAGCAATTTTCTTTGAAAATAAGAGGTACAAATCTTAAACAATAAGAAAATTACTTTGTTTAAGTGTTATTGGATGGGACAAGACTTGTTCTACTCCAACCTGAACGCTACATGGATTTCTAAACTTATAGAAGGTTACCAATGACATCATGGTGATGTCATTTTAATTCATTTTATATTGTTTCATTATTTATAGTTATTATATTGGTTGAAATCTAGGTAAAAGATGAAGAATAGATTAGAGAGACTATAACGGATTGAAGAGAATAGTTTTTCTCATTTCTATATATTCTGAAAATAAGACTATTCTTGGTAACTAGAGTAATTACAAATCAATTACAAATAAAAAATAATTAAATTAGAATTTTCTCATAATCATAATCCCATAATATAAGGATATCTGGAAAATAAAAAAAATTCTAAAAATCAATAAATCTATAGATCTGGAAATCTACACTTTCCCTCAAGCTGGAGAATGTATGTCAATCATCCTATCTTGGACAAATGTTGTTCAAACTGAGCTCTTAGGAGATATCAACTGTTTGCTATTGTGTAGGAGTCTGGCAAACTTTTAGGACCTTTTGTTGAATTTTTTCCTTGGTAAAGTGTTGATTAATCTCCATATGCTTGGTTTTATCATGATGCACTAGATTTTTTGCAATCTTGATAGTTGCCAAATTATCATAGATCAATTTCATTGATGCTGTGATTGGAACTTAAAGTTCTTCTAGGAGTCTCGTTAACTAGATTCCCTCACATATCTCATGTGTCGTGGCTCAAAACTCAGCTTCAGCACCGCTTCTTGCTACAACTGGTTGCTTTTTACTTCTCCAAGAAACTAGGTTGCCCCATACATAAGTACAATATCCTGACGTTGATCTCCATCAGTTAGTGATCCTGCCCAATTAGCATCTGAGAAAAATTTTGTGTTTCCACTGCTTCATTTCTCAAAAAATAATCTATTCCCTAGAGTCATTTTCAAGTAATGCAGTATTTTATAGACTACTTCTTGATGTTCTTCTGTAGGATTGTTTAGAAACTAACTAACCATACTCATCTCAAAGCAAATATCCAGTATTGTATAGGACAAGTATATTAACTTTTGAACCATTCTTTAATACCTTCCTTTGTCAACAACAGCCTAGTTTTCTTTTGAGCCAATTTTGTTAAATGAATCTATTCAAGTATCAAAATGCTTACACCTAAGCATACTAGTTTCCTTTAACAGATCAAGGGTATATTTTCGTTGTGAAATGAAAATACCTTTTCTTGACCTTACTATCTTCATTTTGAGAAAATACTTTAGAGCTCCAAGGTCATTAATCCTACTTAGAATCTTTTTCAACTGAGATAACTCTTCCTTATGATTTCCTGTGATAATAATATCATCAACGTAAATAATAACGATTGTTACCTTATCATCGGGATGTCTTTTATGAATAGGATATAGTTAGATTACCCTTGTGAATATCTTTATTTTTAATAGCCTTGGTGAATCTCTTAAACCATGCTCTCGGTGATTGCTTGAATCCGTAGAGAGATTTCCTAAGTCTACAAACCTGATTGTAGTTGTTAGGATGTTTTACGCTTGAAGGAATTTCCATATAAACTTCATCTTCAAGATCCCTATTGAGGAATACATTTTTAGTATCTAGTTGACGTAGGCTTTAGTCAAGATTAGTTGCTAATGGCAACAAAACCTAGATTGTATTTACCTTTGCAACAAGAGCAAATGTTTCTTGGTAATCCACCCCATAGATTTGTGGGAAGCCTTTTGCAACCAATCTTACCTGACACCGATCGAAAGTGTCATCTACCTTGTATTTGACATTGAAAACCCATTTGTATCCTATGAGGTGCTTTCCTGAGGTAGTTGAGTTAGTTTCTAGGTACCATTTTTCTATAACGCTTGAAGATCCTCATTTATTGCTTCTCTCTACTTAGGGTATTGTAAAGCTTCCTGTATGCAACTAGGAATTTGGATACTATCAAGATTAGCAGTGAATTCTTGATAGGTCGAAGACAACTTCTCATAGGACACAAAATGTGAGATGGTATGCTGAGTACAAGACCTGACCCCCTTTCTTTAGGCAATGGGAATGTAGAGATCATTAACTAAACTTAAATCATCTTTAGCGAAGGCAAAAAAATATATTACCTTGAACCACTTTTGTGGGAGTTGAACTTAAAATATCTGATTATCAAGTTGTAGGAAGTGCCATTTCTATCCGTTTCTGGTCTTTTTGGCCTCTTGCATACACCTTAAGCTCTTTGTTTCCTTCTCCTTAAAAATTATGAGTAAGCCTAGGAATCAAAGGTTTAACATATAATTGGGGTTATGACTCAAGCTCGAGTAAAATTTATGACTGGGGCTGTGACTCAGGCTTGGGTAAACTTACAGGAATATCATCCCAAAACTGATATTTTTAGTTCATAGGCTTCTCCCACTGAATATGGGTTTTGGAATAGTAGGTCACATTTTCAAAGGAAGTCACATTCATAGTAGTGTAGGTTTTCTTAATAGAAGGACAGGAGCATTTATAACCCTTTTGGTGAGAGGAATACCCTAAAAGGAGACACTTGACTGACTTTGGATCAAGCTTGCTTCTTTGAGGAGGAAATATGAAAATAGGCAGAACAGTCAAAGACTTTAAGAGGAATATTAGTAACAATTATATTTTAATAAAAAATTTAAGAAGAATCTAGCAAGGTGTGTTAAACTTTAGAGTTCTTGAAGGCATTCTATTTATCAAATAAGTTGCAATTAAGACTACTTTTCCCTAAAATTAATTTAGAATATTGTTAGTAAACATTAGTGATAGGACAACTTTAAGTATGTGTCTATTTTTTCTCCCGACTATCCCGTTTTGTTAGGGGTATCAACACAAGAACTTTGGTGAATAATGCTATTATTAAGAAAATAATTCCTAAGAATAGAATTAAAGTATTCTTCGGCATTATCAAACCCAAGAACTTGGATTTTAGTTTGAAATTGATTTTGAATCATGTTATGAAAGTTTTTGAATATGGATTCTGTTTTTGATTTTTCCTTCATAAGAAATACACATGTGAGTCTAGTATGATCATCAGTAAAAGATATAAACCATCTTGCCCCTATGATATTTTGATCCCTCGAAGGTCCTTAGATATCACTGTGAATGATAGAAAATGGTTAAGATGGTTTATAGCCTTGAAGAGGATGGGAACTACAACAATGTTTAGACAATTGACAAATCTCACACTAGAAAAACTTGGGATTCTTATTCATAGAAAAAGATAGGAATAATTTTGACAAGTGCATAAAATTTGGATGCCCAAGATGAAAATGTCATAACATAATTGCACTTTCTTTATTAGATTCTAAAGATAAGAGTGAACCAGATTCATAAGTATTGATTGCAGAGAGGGAAACACAGTAAGCCTTAGTATTAGATTGATCATCTATCCTAGTCTAGTAGAGTCATCCACTTTTTTAACACTGCCAATCATCTTCCTCGAACCTAAATCCTAAAAAACACAATAAATAGAAGAGAATTTAGGAACACAGTTTAAGTCCCTCATGAGCTTACTTATAGATAGTAAGTTACATGTTAAATTAGGAACTTAAAGAACTGGTTTAAGAATAAGAGAATCTGAGATGATCACTTTCTCAATACCAGTCATCGTAGAAAGAGAACCATTCATAATTCTAACTTTGTAATTCTCATCACATGGTTTGTACTTATGAAACAATGATGCATCACATGTCATATGGCCTGAATCTTTAGAATCAACAATCCATTATGATGAGTCTTCGAATTTAGCATGTAAAAAAGTAAAAAATTTACCTTTTTTATGCTACAAACCCTATTGAGATAATTGGAGTAGGAAAAGATGCTTGCCTGAACATTTTTTGTAGCCATTTAATCTGTTCTTTGCTAAAATAAGCAGATTGGCTAGTATTCTCTTTTCTTTTTGAATCTACCATAGAACCCTTTGTTTCTTTTTTCTTGTTTGGCTTCCAATCTATAGGTTTTCCATGTATATTCCAACAAGTCTCCTTGGTATGGCTTGGTCGATGGTTTTTTCTATTATGAGTCAGCAGCAAAATTTGTCCTTGTGAAATAAAGGCTAAATCTTTTGGAGTATTTGAAGATGCCTGATTTCCCATCATAAGTTTTTTCCTACTTTTCTTTCTCTGAACCTCGGAGAATGCTTATCGGATCGATGGAAAAGGCTTAAAACCAAGAATTCTACCTCTAGCTTTATCAAAAGATTTATCCAAGCTAGGTAGAAACTTGAAAATCTTCTCTTTTTCGATAATTTTCTTGTATCTACTTGTATCTTCTGGACACTGCCAGTCTGAACTCTCAAACATATCGACTTATTGCTAATAATGACTAAGAGTATTATCATACTGAGTTATAGTCATTTCACCTTGTTTAAGATCAGGGTGAGCACCTTTGATTTCAAACAATTCTACTGTATTATCATAGTATGAGTATGTTTCCTTCGTTGCATTCCAGATTTCATAAGTAGTGTTGTAGAATAGAAATTTTGTCCTATGTCATCTTTCATGGTATTGATTAACCAAGACATGACCATGTTGTTTTCTGATTTCTAAGTCCTGAAATTGTGATCATTCTTCCTCAGTGGAATAATAGCACTATTAAGATAATTATTCTTTCATTTGCCTGAGATGAACATCATCATTGACTTGGCCCATTAAAGATAGTTGTGGCCAATCAGCTTGTGTCTGGTGATGAGAAGAACCGATCCTTCTGACCCCTTGATGTTTACGGATTCTTGACCTGATATAGGCCCAAAGAAATTGCTTGTCTTAGATGCCATGGAGTTTAGGAAAAAACCTTAGATAGAGGGTTGATTTATGGCTCTAACAACATGTTGAAATCTAGGTAAAAGAAGAAGAATAGATTAGAGAGACCATAACATATTGAACAAAAGTTTTTTCTCATTTCTATATGTTATGAAAATAAGATATACACTGATATATATAGCCTAAATTATGAATAAAAAATAATTAAATCAAAATTTCCTCATAATCATAATCCCATAGTTTAAAGATATGTAGAAAATAAGGTAATCTAAAAATCAGTAAATTTGTAGAGCTGAAAATCTGCAAAAATCTAGAAATCTGCAATATTTATATGATTACTCATTTTTTCTTTTATTTTTTAAGTGCAAGTAAGTTTCAATAGCTAATTCCTGATTAAATAATTTTATCATAATTGTTTCTTCATTTTATTAATTAATTAATTTAAGATGAGATTGATTTAGATTTAAATTTGAAATTAAGACCATTTACTTAAAATCAATTTAAGATAATATGGCATTAATTAAATACTATATTAGATGGGCTTTTTGGGAGTGCCAGTCCTTCTTTAAATATAATTTAGCTCTAAACCCTTGTTCTAGTAAGTAGACTAGGACTTGTCTTTTTTAATTACTTCCATCGAGCTTTAGATTAGACTAAAAGTGATAGATCATATAAGTGACTAATCACGCCTAGATAAGAATGATTAGTGGTGACTCTATAAATTAAGTCTAGCACGCTAAATTCATATTTGGCATGTTATGAAAGCTTGGTTATTCCATTGGGGGCTTGAGAGTCAAGCCATAGGTTAGTTTTATGTTATATTTGGTTTTAAAAATTCATCTTAAATCGATTTATTTATAATTATTAGTTTTCTAAAATTTCAAACGTTTTCAACCTTTTTTTTTTCTTTTTTTTTTTAGTTTACTTTTGCATGGATTTTTTATGTGTGAGTCAAAAGTTTATTATTCCCTTGTACACATCACACATACATGACAGAAGCCTTATACTCAGGCTTGCCTTTTTAGGAGGGTAAAATAACTAAGCCTTTAAGGGGTAATAACCTCCACATAAGCTAGTGAAACACTCTTAGGGTGTAAATTACCTAAGCTTTCAAGGGTGTTAACCTCTGCATAGGCTAGGCAGATACTCTCACTCAAATTGAACCATTTTCAATTGGAGCTTATAATGGTCGAGGATTGGGGTTCCTTATTTATCCTTTATAGGTGAAGCTAAAGAGCAATTTAAGGACTTCTTAGGTTGGTCAAGTATCCTAAACCCAGCAAATAGACAACCTTTAATAGGCTAACCATAAGATAAATCCATGCCTACCAATTTTAGAGTCAATAACCTAAATAAAGACACATGAAGGAATACTTCTTACCTTATTTATTTAGATATTTTATTAGTTGTTATTTGTTATTACTGTGATATGATTTTACTAACTATATTTTTCTTTTGCATCCATACGATCATTATTATATAGATATTTTGCCACATAATAGTTGACAACTACTATAAGTCTTTACACAAATCCATGGAAAGTCTAGCAATTGTTAAATGTGATAGCCTAAAGGTTAGATTGGAAGAGACTCAAAGAAATGCTGGTGATTATTTGCCCATGAAATACTTATCCACTTTTTTGTATCTCTACTTCTTCAGTTGTTGAGAACCTCTATTTATAGCTTGAAATTGATATATAGACGTTAGGCATTGAATGTGGTGGTTGGAGAGCCATTGTAGCCTTCATAAATTCTTGTTTTTGTTCATACCCGTGCTATAGTATCGATACAATACCAATAGTATCAATACAAGAATAAAAAAAGTGACCATTACAACTTGTTGTATCGATACAAGGGATTGAGTATCGATACCAACCAAGCTGTATCGATACAGATACGAGGGTTTTAGCCAAACCTTGTCTATTGCCAAACATTGTTTTGATACATATGGGGTGGGTATCGATACTCACCGCAATGTATCGATACATGCTTAAGAATATCGATGCAAATTAGGGTTTTAAGCATAGTATCGATACATTTGTTCATTGTATCGATACGTACCTTCAAAATCCTTTGTAAAATGATTTTTCTTGACTTGATATTAACTCAAACATATCTTAAAAATATTCAAAGTATAAATATACATTTTGGAACATATATTTTTGAGAAAATACAAACTTATTACTTTTCAAAATGTTTTTCAATTTTAACACAAATACCAAGTTGAGTATAAATTAATTTAGCTTAAGTTGTTTGTTA
>JBBYHK010000007.1:6460598-6475873 GCA_038382065.1 Adansonia grandidieri | reverse complement strand
ATTAGCATGGACTTAGCATTTTCCTTAAAGCTAGCAAAATATCTTAGGGAAAATTAAGTTTTCCAGATCTGGAATCTCCGTTAAACAAGCTCAAATCTTCTGATTTTGAAATGAAAATGGTCTTACAATATTCCCTAAATGTTTGTGCCTTTTTCTTGAGTCAAAACCTTGAGTGGAATGATCAACAGGCTATTTCATCGTCCCAAACTACTCCGGGGCTGTGCAAATGAGTTCGTGATGCTCATGCCACTCTTTCGATTCAGTCATAGACATTCGAACGTCAATAACTCGAGTTTGGACCCGTAGACAAAAAAAATGAGAAATATCTCCTGCTTTGCCTTGTTCCCTATTGACATCACAACTGTTGCAAATTGAAAAATCACTTTAAAATCCTAAACGATTTTTCATGAATTGTCTGATATTTTTCTATCAAAATATGTCAAATTATCTTTAAAACGATGTCTTATTCACCCCTGGATCATTCCGGATGAAAGAGTTATGATTTTTCAAGTCCAAACTATCCGGAACCTTTGGAATCCGAACAGGTATTCAGGTTGGACTGTTCAGCCAACCAAATGATTTTTCCAAAATTTTCAAACATTTTGTTTAAAAGTTTCATGAAATTTCCTTTTCAGAAAGGTATTATTAGTAATTTTTCGATACCAAATGTGTTCGGGGTGATTTTTCAAATTTTGACACTCTTTGTCCCTCATATGCTCTGCCAGCAGCACTATCAATCCGAACTTGAAAATTTATTCCCCCAAAAAGTTTCTTCTAAGGGTAGTGGGAATATTTTTACAATGACCCTCATCGAGTCACCTTTCTAACGGTGTCTTGTCCACCTTCAAAATCCTTCGAATCAATTTAGAATAAATTTGAGAAGCAAGATAGCGTGATGGTGTCCCTTGTTTTTGGTTTTGGTCAAAATCGAGTTGTTTTCTTGAATTTCATCTCAAGACATTCGAATGTCTCTATGTGAACCAGATTAGATTCGAGAACATGCTTTGACCTCCTATTGGCTCGTATCAAGGCACAAACGTATTTTACATCTTTATCATCCCATTCACAGTAAATCTTTTTGCCAAAAATTGTCGAATGCTCACCAATTTTTTAAATCATGAAGTTTTGTCATCCACGGGGATACTCCAACCCTGCCTTTTCGAAGGGACACTCCAACCCCATTTTTGAAAATTGTCATAGTAAAAATCTTCCTTTGTCAAAATTATTTATCATCCACGGGGATACACTAACCCTATCTTTCTGAAGGGATACTCCAACCCTATCTTTCAATTGCAATTAAATTCTCCTTCTTGGATTTCCATGAATATGTCAAACAAATCTCGTTTAATCAAGAAATCCAGATGCATCTCGAAAATGGTCGATTCTATTATTCCTAGATAATCAATGCCAATAACGAGATAAATTCCCATAGTCCACCCATTTTCTTTATCATTGCATTGAATGATCCATGTTATGTTATTTCATTTATTATCTTACTAACATGATTTCTTTGTGATGATTATTTGCATTCATGTTTTCAAAATGTTTCCAAATGAAATTAAAGGCAATGTTCTGCATGGGTATCTCTCTAATGCCTAAAGTGGAACATTCTATTTTCAAAGTAAAATCCAGAGGTCATTTTTATTGAAAATCCCTATATTCCCTATCTCTCTAGGGCGTATATGAGATTAAATCTTTTTCATCAAAACCTGGATCAGTTTTATAAGATTCATGCATTCGAAGAGGGTTATATCAAAATAGTGACAAGTTAAGATCAAAAGAATCGAAATCAAGATAAGACGTAGCTAATAAGGTATCGATTTTGGGCATCGCGAAGAGGTTCATACCTTATCGTGCGTAACAACTCTCAAACCCAAACGGAGAATCTTTACATTACGTAGACCATGGGATCGATGTTTTGAGTTTTGTAACTCATAACATAGGTTTCAATAGGAATCCGATCATGCCTAGCCTGAAATGATAGGTGGCGATTCCAAGAATTGACCATTTTGTGATGGTCATCCGAGACCAATAAGATGAGCAATTCATCTTATAGTCCATTTCACTATACCAGAAGTTGAGAATTTGTACATTCTCGTTCTCATCACATCGCCAAAGAAAAGTCTCGATCAAGAAGACATTTCCAAGCCAGGAAAATATTTTAAATCATATGCACTCATAAAGCTGCGAGGATCCACCTCGGGGTACATTATGACAACTAGGAAGGTATGATTTCTAATAGATCTATGTTTTAAAATTGCTATCTAACCACATGTACATCTCTTCGTAAGATCCTGAGGAAGTTTAATTGTTTTTTTGTTTAATTTCACTACGTAAGTTTAATTCTGATTAAATTTTATGCTTATATCGATATGCATGAACCCAAATTTTCCCTTTCAACCATCACAGATTTTAAAACAAGATCATCAAACTATTGGAAAAAGTCATCAAACATTCTAAGTCAAGAAACATGATCATCCAAATCTCACTTTTTAGAAAAAACTTAGATATCCCATGTCAACATAGTAATCATCCAAAAATCAAGTCAAAAAGAGTTAAGATCTTAAAGCCCTCAAGTCCAAAATCAACACCTCGAGCTATGGCATCAAGGAAATAATAGTTAAAGCTCCTAGTCAAAAGGATAATTTTCAATGACTAGTCCTATATTAGACCTTATGTCATGATCATATAGTCATATCATCAAGAAGGGTGCACTTGTATCATCTCATCATACATTGCTATCACATAATATCATTTTGTCAGCATCCTATTAAGTAAAATCTGTCGAACCTCGAAGAACTTCTTGGTAAGAATCTTTGACATCATAAAATCGCCAAATCAGAAGGTCGTTCAAGTAAGAACCTATCTCTCCAAAATATCTTATCAAGAAAATCATTTCTTGCCCCATTGTATTAAAACATAAATCTGGTCATAACTTTGGCTCCAAAAATCATTCAATATTAGACATAACTTCATTTTTGGGATTTAAACATTAGGTTATAACACTTTTAAATGGTCCACTAACCTTTTTACAAGGGCATTTCATGCTATAATATGGATTGATGAAGGGCAAGTGTGACTTTACTCACCATATCAGATCATGCATGGTTTCCTACTGCTGCTAGAGCTATACCTCAGCTAATCAAGTGTCGAAAGGTTACTCTTTGGTATAATGACTCACCATATTGTACCCTCTAAATGTCTTAAATACCCTATCTTTACTAGTTTTTTATGGTTAAGATTAAATCCTATATAAGATTCATGATATGCTCAGTCAAAAAAAAAAGAGATACACATTTTTTATCATCAATAAAAAAGAGATACACATTTTACCATTAAAAAAGTCATTCTCATAACTCCAGTATCACATTATCAAGAAACCTCCTAAAACTCTCCATTGCCATCACTTTTCCTCTCAAAACCACCCTCTATTGATATCACAACCATGAAGCTCATTCTTGAGACCTTTCTTGCTAACGCATAACAAAGGAAGGTAAGAAAGCGAGCTACAAGTTCAAAGACTTTTCTGCTCAACATCATCAACAAGGTTCTCAAAGCTTTTAGGACATATTCTATTGAACCTTAACATGCTAACTATGACCTTATCTTGAGTTTTTCATGTATCTTGCGACTTGGGTTATTGTAGACTTAGGATCTTTGATGCTTTATTAACCTCTCTACTAGGTTTTTTCGTATTTATGTGCTTGGTTCATTTTGAAATAATGTTTTAATGATGCCTTGAGATTCCAGCAAGCTTTTCTCCTTTATTCGAGCATGTTTATATCATCTTTCTAGCAACATTCTTGATGTCATGAATTTAACTAACATCCTATGCATTTTTATGCTCATCTCTCCACATGTTGTCATCATTTTCATGCTTAAATGTCATCTTTACATATTTGAACATACCTACCATGTTTATTATCATGAATGTCATCTTTAGTTCATCACATGTTTGTCAAAATGCTTGCTTATGTTGTCAAAAATATGTTTTCTCAAAACCCTCAAGTTTAGGCCATGTTAACCTTAATAAATGAGGATTAACATGGACCTAAGGTTTTCTATTCATTGGTCTTCTAATCTTAGGGAAAATTAATTTTTTTTTATGTTTGGATTCAAGGCTTATTGAGACCAAATGTTTTGTCTTTCAAAAATAAAATGTTTTATTATCCAAAGTTATTTGTGCCTTGATCCTCTTACCTAAAGTCCTTGCATTAGGTGACATAGTCAACAGGCTATTTCATCTTCTCAAACTACTCTGGGATTGTGTAAATTAGCTAATTAAGCTCGTGCCACTCGCCCCTTTCTATCATAGACATTCAGATGTCCATGGCCCAAGTTTAGCCCTAAGAAACCCTAAAAACCAAAAAATTCCCCTATTTCACCTTAGTAGCACTGTAGCTATGAGTTGAAAAACTAGTTTTGAATCTTGAACCTTTTTTGCTAATTTTTTGATATTTTTCCTTAAAAGGGCATTGAATTACCTTTCCAATGATATCTCATTTGGCCTCAAATCTTTCCAAATGAGGAAGATATGCTTTTTTAAATTGAGGCTATCCGAAACATCTAGAATCATTGATTTGCATTCTATTTAAGCCATTCAACACATTAGATGATTTTTTTAAACATTTTTTTCCTAAAAATTTCATGAAATTTTCTTTCTAGGAAGGTATCTTTTGCGATCTAGTGATTCCACATGAATCATGAAAGAGTTTTCAAAGTTTCTTACACCTTTTCCACTACATGTGTTGTTTGTGTCACACTTAACACGAATTCTAAAATTATTTCCTCTCAGAAAGTGATTTTGTGAGATTCTTGGAATATTTTTACATCAAAACTTATCGAGTCACATTCTTAATGCTACCTCACCTGACTCCTAAAAACTATCAATTAGCCTAAAACAAAATAAAAAAAGAGGATAATGCAATGTTGTCCCTTATTTTCAACATTAGTTAAGATTAGTTGATCTCTCTGAATTCCTACTCCAAGGCATTCGAATGCCTTGTGTGTTCTCAATCCACCCTACAGAGTCAAAATATATGTCAAACCCTGTAGGTTTGGATCAAAGCATGAGCATTTTTTATTTCATCGATTTAAATTTTTGTCAATTATTACCATTTTATCATAAATCACCTATTTTGTCAAGAATTTGTCAAAAATGTCACTTTGTCAACAAATCAATGATTCTTTGTCAAGATAAATCCTTCAAGTCTGTTTCTACAAGATCATCAAAGCTTTCATCCATGGGGACACTTTAACACCGCTATCTGAGGGGGCATTCCAACCCAGCTTTTATAAATTTCATTCAAATTTCAAAAATTACAATAATTTTCATCTTTAGAGATACTCCAATTCTAGTTTTCTAGGGGATACTCCCACCTTAGTTTTTAAAAATTGTCAAAAAATAGCTAATTTTTGTCAATTTAAATTTGTCAATCTCATTCTTCTAAAAAATAGTCAAAATCAAAATTTCTTTCCCAGATTTCCTCCAAATGTTTCAAAATTCAAACCTAATTTATATGTTTCAGTTAATCAGGATCCAAACATGTCTCAAAATTGTCAACTTGGTTTCTAGCTAATCGATGACAATTACAAGATGTATGACGATCACCTTTCCCCTTCTTCTATCCTTTGTGTGATTTATTTATGTAATATTATTTCTTTTTGTCTTACTAACACATCTCCCTTTATGGTTTTTACTTTGTATTCATTATTCCAAAATTGCTTTTAAAAATCATGAAGGCAATGTTTCATGTCAGTATCTCTCTACTGCTTTACACGAAATATCCAATTTTCAAAATTAAATTTGGAGATTATTTTTATTAAAAAATCTCTATGTTCCCTACTTCTCAGAGGTGTATATGTCATTTAATTTTTTATCTAAAACTTGGGCTTATTTCAGTCAACTTCATGCATTAAAAAGAGATTATATCTAAATAATGACAAGTCTAAACTAAGGGACCTGAAATCAAGTTAAAACAAGGTTAGAAAGGTAGTTCGAGCATTTGATACCTCCCTATGCGTAACCAACTTCTAAACCTAAATGTCAAATATTCAGATACATAGGCCATGGAATCGATGTCTCAAGTTTTGTAATTCTGAATATCAATTTTAATAGGCATCTGATCATGCCTAGCCCAGACAATCAATGGGAACTCCAAGCGTTGGCTAATTTATGGTGGCCATCGAAGATCAGTTAGATGAGCGATTCATCCAACAGTAACCCTCCTGAGTTACCAAGGAAGAATCTCAGTTGAAAGGACATTTTCATGTTAAGAATTTTATCATTTTCCCACATCATGATATTTTTTTAACTCACGCACACTTTTAGATCTATGAGGATATATTTTTCCAATGAGGCATGGTGCTGACAATCATGTTATTATGTGTCACCCATTAGGCTTCCATCATAATGGCAATAAATATAATTACCTAATTAAGTGTATTTACAATTATAGACTAAGATTGGCCTCTAGCAAGGCATCATGGCTATGTGGTATATAGGGAGGGTCAATATGACCTCTTAAGTATCCTTTCAATAACGAGCCTTTCAATGTACTTTAATCATTTCACCAGATATCCCAACAAGACCATAAGCATGGTCTAGTGTCTACTCATGTATCAATCCATATTACTTTTTGAAGCTTTTAGCTAACCAAATGAATTTGGAAAAACAATTAAAGGAAACTCTTTTTTAGTAAAGTTTGGCTTCATGCATGTGTTGGATTTCAAAAATCATTAAAGCATAAAGATAATAGTAGTAAAAATAGTAAACAGAGAAATAATCAAATTTCTATACTGATTTTAGGGATGGACTTACATGTAGTAATCTTTAAAATTTTAATTAAGATTTTATCACCCATGACTAGAAGTTACCTTGACTTTAGATGTTGAAATCTAAACTCAAAAACTCTAAGAAGCAAGTTTCTTGAAAGAATCTTGAAGACCATAAGCAGTACACATGTCATTCCTTTAACGGTTATCCACATAGGTGATTGTTAAAAACTTTTTGAGGCTTAGTGGTTCTCCAGTGCTAGCTTAAAAGGTTTTTAGCCCTTAACCGAAAGGTAACTTTAAATCTTGAATCAATCAAGAACCAAGAAGAGAGAATGAAGGAAATCTGCACCAAGCTCAAGCTCTTACAAGAACATGGTGCAAACTAGGGTTTATGTATAGGTGGGAGTATTGTTTGAGAAAACTAAATTTTTCTTAATAAAAATTATTCTTCAAAATATTCAGCAACTTCCTATCTGAAATTAGGTTAAAAACCTCTTCCAAGCGTCCAGGCCATCATAGCTATATGTACTAGCTCAATCCTACTTCTAGTTGGATTTATATTGAAAAAGTTTTAACCTAGTTAAAACTCTCAAAATAAGTTGAACTTATTTTCCTTGTTTAAGTCTAATTAAATTGCCAACCAAACTTTTGCCCATCTTGGTCAAATTCCCCTAAATATTAAGCCCAAAAATTTAGCCCAATGAGCATGAACTAGTTTAAGGTTTGGTATAATATAGAGTTAATTAGGCTTGACTTTTGTTTCCTTGAATTTAATACAATTAATTCATTTATTTATTTATCTAAATAAATAATATTTATTTAATAAATATAATTATCAAATAATTATAAAATCTTAAATAAATAATTTGGAAACACAAATTAGCTAGCTTATACACATTCGTATGCATTTTATCATTATAAAATCCTTAATTCAGTTAAAACTATTTTTAACTTATTTTTAATATTATCTAATATTAATTATTAAATAATTAATATTACAATAATATTTGAAGGGATAATAAATAATATTGAGATAGGAAATTTGATTCTCAACTAGACCCTGAGTCCAAGTGAAATCCTATTTCAACTAGAACTAATGTTTGTCTGCCTTTATGTTTTATGTCTTAATTTTATAAATTATTTAAATATGACAATCTTATTGTTAATGTCTTAATTGGAGAAATCCTGATTTCACAAATCTAATTTGGTCTTAAATAATTGAAATTATTTACTTAAGTCCTTTATTCAGATTACCTTTTATTTAAGTCATACTTAATTAAATCCTAGATCTAATCTAATAGATTTACCTTATTGTGTGTGACCTATTAGGTTTCCAACATTTGGTAATGAAGAAAAATAATCTTATTAATCATGTTTATAGATCAAGAACTAGATCTAGGAACCCCTCATGGCCACCCAAAATGTTGAAGAGTCAGTGTGACCTTATAACAACCTTTTAGTAACCAACCTATTTGTTTAGTATGGTTCTTTCGCCAAATATCCTAGATTAAGGATGAGCATGGTGCAGTGTCTACTTAAAAGCCTATCTATATTCTTACAACTTATGGTTAATGTTCATGAATCTATAAAAAATGATTCCTTATAATTCATTATGCTCTGGCCAGAGATGTTAGTCCAATTAGCCATAGTTAAAAACACTCCAGATATGTCTCCAATGTCAGCTGAAGTGGTGAATCATTTCTGGACCTTTCATTCATCTACCATATGGTTCATGCTATACTTAAAACCACCCTACCATAAGCATCCATCTTTTGTGGACTAGTTTATGATGGAATCAAAGTATAACACTCTTCCTATGCGACAATCTAGTAGCACAAGTCTAAGGACTATTATACATAACTAGTATATGAGAAGATATTCCATAGATGCTTGAATGACATATACCAAATGGAGTTCTAAATCATGCCATGTTCAGTGAATTTGTTCCTATAAAACACCTATATGCTATCCTTAAGTATCTCATATACTTTAACTTTTATGAAATCAAAGAGTTACATGCATCCCATGCATGGAGGCTTAGCATATAATTCAATGACTAGGAACACTTTTACAATCATGACTTTGATGCATAAGAATCTTATCATCATAACTAGTTCACTAACTTTGCAAGGCCATATCTAATTAGTGTTTGCATGAATGTTAATCATGCCACTAACATAAAGGAAAGCCTATGTTACATAAAGCTTTGTAACGTATAAAAGGTTATCTGACATTGTATTCCAAATCCCAATCCAATTGGTTCAAGGGCATACACCAACAAGAATTTCTTCCAAATTCATTATGCATTGGCCAACAACTTTATCAAGTCAACCAAAGCTAAGAACAAATGAGATATGTCTCTAATGTCATTCAAAGTAGTGAATTATCTCTGGATCCTCATTCTTCTGCCATATAATCTTACTTTGGCATCCATCCATTGTGGACCCATTCGTAATGGATCAAAATATAACATATGAGATGGCCTAGTATCACAAGTTTGAGGACTAATATACATGATTTGCACATGAGAACATATTCTACAGACATATGAGTGACTTATACTAAATGGAGTTCTTATATGGGCTATGTTCAGTGAACTTGTTTCCAAAAACTAGCACGCATATGCTATCCTTAACTATATCTATCCTTCAACTTCTATAAGATCAAAGAGTTGCATGGATCAAATGCTTGGAAGTTTAGCATATGCTAGTCTTTGTGCATTGTTAATGTCCAGTCTTGACAATACGATGACTAGAAATAGTTTTAAAAACATAACTTTCATGCATAAGGATTGTAGACACCCGATTTTTTTTTGGCTAACTTCTCAAGCATCAAAGGTCATCATTCGGTGCATTATTGAAGTCATTTAGAGGAGCATGGACTAGCCCCCCACTATTCTCGACTAAGGTGAGGTGTTCAAAAAGTCATAGGTATGAAAAATCCATATTTTTACATGCATGTATCCCTACATGAGCCTATAGTATTGATACATGAGCCAATTGTATCAATACAGGCTTATGCCATAATAAAATCATGATTTTTGGCCAAACTATATCGGTACATAAGTGAAGAGTTAGAAATTCATTTTTCTTGTCTTCTATAATTTTTTCTATTTGACTTTTGATTGTGTTTGTTCTCTTAGTCAGATCTTTTATTTTTTTTCTGTTAATGAATAATTTGTCCACTCTATAGATTGAATTTGAAGGGATGATTTATGAATCATCTTATTACTGATTATTGAATCTTTTTGTACTGATACACTCTACTATGTATTTGTAAAATGAAGCTTATACTGATACATTTTGGGTTTTTTAACCATATGTATTGATACATAATTCATTATATCAATACATGCTACCTTTTTAGCCTAATGCAAGGCATTTTCACCTTTCATTCTATTGGATTAAAACTCAAATTTTGCCATAATTTTGGCTCTAAATATCATCCAATATCAGACAAGGCCTTATCCATATCATGTAGATTTATTTTTGGGTTGTAAGCATTGGATTGTAGCATTTTCAAAGGGTCCATTTAGCTTGGCATAAGGGCATGTTAAAATTTGATTTATTTAAGGGCAAGCTAGACATTGCTCATTTGCTCAGCCCATGCATGAAATTCTTTGGCTATAAAAATGGTACAACAACCAAGAAGAGGTTAAAAGTTTAGCCCCTAGTACCATGATTCATCAAGTTGTACAAGCGAAATGTCCCAAATGCCCATGTTGCTAGGCCATTTTAGTGGCTGAAATCAATCTCTATATAAATGTGATTTTCATACTCAACTGTAGGATACATTTTATTATTACATCAGCCTCTAAAACATTCTCCCCTAAGCCAAAGCACTACTCCTATAGCTTTCTCTTTATCTTTTCAAAAACCTTCAAAAACCCTATATTTTCATCATTTCTACTCTCCAATCTCCCCTCTATTGATACGATAACCAAAAAACTTCATCATTTCATTCCTTTCTTGCTAATCCATAGTAATGAAAAGAAAGAAAGTGAGCTCAATGATTGATTAGCTTGTTGTTCAAAGGTAAAAGCAGGGATTAAAGCTTTTGGTATAACTTCTATCCTTTTCCATTTTTTCAATATCTTCATCATTTTTAATGAGCCTTATCTATGTGATCATGGCCTTATTAGAATTCTCATGCATTTTAAAACATGCACCTTAGTTAGGATCCAGTGAAGCATGGACATAACTAAGGTGCATTTCCCCTTTGATAATGAGCATAATAGTAATTGTTAATGAGCCTAATATGATCATAATATTCTGCTGACCAACTTTATAAATTGTGGGACTACATAATATGCCTAAACTTGTACGACTACTATTTTCTCAAAATTCCATTGTGAAAAATGGCAAAAAAATTCCATATTATGTAGTCCTATAATTTTGAAATTGCTTAGTGCATATCAATAAATCCAAAAAATAATTTATTCTAATTTTCACCTGGCGCTTAGCAATTTAAAAAATTGTGGACTACATAATATAGCATTTTTTGGCCAATTTTCACAATGGAATTTTGAGAAAATAGTAATCATACAATTTTAGGCATATATGTAGTCCCACAATTTATAACGTTGGTCAGCAAAATATTATGATCATATTAGGCTCACTAATAATTATTATTATGCTCATTATCAAAGGGGAAACACACCTTAGTTATGTAGTCTCCTTCAGTTAGAATGTAATGAAATTGAAAGAAGCATGAAAAAGGGTCAAATACGGTTGCTAGCTTTGAAAAGAGCCATCATTGACAATAAAGTGGGAGTTTGGACTTGGCGAATGAGCTCTTCCCATGGGAAAAGAAAGTGGGGGCAGGCAAAATAACCATTTTGGTGGTTGATAGTAGAGTAAGCTACTCCTTGTAAAAGTGGTAGAATTATTCCAAGTATTTAAGCCACAACAGCTATGTACGTTTTTTATTTTCTATTTACTTATGATCTAGCTTGGTTGACCTAATCATGATATTAAATGATGGGACTTTTTCTCAAAAAACAAAACTCCAGATCTCGAGAAGAGTTGAAGATGGTGCAACATTGAATCCTGTTATCTTACTTCGAATAGAATCTTAGCTCACCTTATTTGCTTTCTTTATTGCATAAGGGCATAAGTGAAGTCAAGGGATTTTCTTCTAACTAGTGGCTGAGAGTAAGTAAGCTACCTTCATTCAACAACTTTGTTGTTAAGTCAATAACATACTCTGGGTCAGAAATCTTTGCTTTTCTCTTTTGTATTTTCGCTGCCTGCCTTCTTCTTCATGTTTGTCCATGTCACAAAGCGGGTCGATGCTAGCTATAATGGTTGAAAATAGTGGGGCCAACCAAGACCCCCTACCTCTAATAGAGAAAAGTTGAAGAAGAAAAATACTAATCCCTTTTTTTAATGAAAATCAAGGTATGCTAAATCTTTTTGATTCTTTTTTTTTTTAAAGTTTTTGATAAAAATGAAAAGTCTTGTGCAATTAATAAAGGTAGAGGGATCCCACTTATGGGTTTATTAAGCATAGTTTTCATTAATTTATACTTAGATGAGATGGATCGGTCCTAAATTTCAAACCTTAAAGCCCTACAAAGGATGTGAAGCCTTTTTAAATGTTTTCCACTCACTTAGTAGATCTAGGAGGCAAAAGGAATCTATTGATTGAATCTATTCCCATCTAGCATAGGCGGGTAGAGTTCACTCATCCAGTAGTGAGGGGAAGATGAAGAATGAAGCTATAGTTGCTCATCTTTCCATTATTTGCCTTGTTATGATAGGCAGCTTAATAGCCCACTAACCATTCTTTCTTTTTATTTAAAATTCTTCATCTTTGGTGTCAGTGGAGCAAAGGAAACGGGAGATGAACTCCTCTATCTACCATAGAAATGGGTTAGATCTATTGAATGAGATCTTAGAGTTAGGGCTGGAAGGTATGAGTCGATTGAATGCAGGAAAGCCTAGGTAATCCGTTCCTATCAATCATTCATCAGGAACCAGTGAAAGAATCATCTTTTGAAATCTTATTATTGAAGGCATAGAGAGGTTAGAAAAGGATAGGAGGATTTTTTATAGCCATATCATTAACAAAGAATTATGTAATTAATTGGACCAACAGCCCCCTGTTCGACAGGCAATTTTCATGCTACTATAGTTTCTGTAGTCCCTACTATGCCAGTAATAGGGAATCCTTAGAAAACTGGAATGCAAGTTGCGTGATAGTTTGATTCCCCGCAAATGAGAAGTCTCTAAACTTGACCCCTCCCACACAGGGGCAACTGGGTGGGGAAAGAACTCAAAAGCAATAATTGCAATCTCGACGCAGCCTATTTAGAGACTAGGATGAAAAGATGAAACATGGACATAACTAAGGTGCATTTTCCCTTTGATAATGAGCATAATAATAATTGTTAATAAGCCTAATATGATCATAATATTCTGCTAACCAACTTTATAAATTATGGGACTACATAATATGCCCAAAATTGTATGACTACTATTTTTTCAAAATTTTATTGTGAAAAATGGCCAAAAAATGCCATATTATACAATCCCATAATTTTTAAAATTGTCAATGCTTATCAACAAATCCAAAAAATAATTTATTCCAATTTTCACCTGACGCTGAGCAATATAAAAAATTATGGGACTGTATATTATGGCATTTTGGCCATTTTTCATAATGAAATTTTGAGAAAATAGTAGTCATACAATTTTGGGCATATTATGTAGTCCCATAATTTATAAAGTTGGTCAGTAGAATATTGTGATCATATTAGGCTCATTAACAATTATTATTATGCTCATTATCAAAAGGGAAATGCACCTTAGTTATGTCCTTGTTTGGGATTTTAAAGTGATTTTTCAATTTGTAACAGTGTTGCTGCCAGTAGGGGACAAAGCAAAGCAAAGGATATTTCCTATTCTCTTAATGTTTACGAGTCCAAACTCGAGTAATCGACAATTGAACATCCATGACTGAAAGGAAAGAGTGGCATGAGCCTTGCAAACTCATTTGCACAGCCCTGAAGTAATTTGGGATGATGCAATAGCCCATTGGTTGTACCACTCAAGGTTTCAACTAAAAAACAAGGTACGAACATTTCAGGAACAAGTGCAAGGCCATTTTCATTGGAAAATCAAAAGATTTGAGCTCGTTTAATCAGGATTGCAGATCTAGAAAGCTTCATTTTCCCCAAGATCTATTGCTAACTTTAAGGAAAATGCTAAGTTCATGTTAGTCCTTATTGGTTGAGGTTAACATGCTTGGCTTGAGGGGGTTTTGAAAATCAGTTTTTGATAGCCATCAAACATGCATTTAGACAAGGAGAAGACACTAAACATACAAGGAGATGGCATAAAACATAAATAGGGATGCAAACTTTACCAATGGTTTTGACAAAGAAAGTGTTATGCACACATCTCATGAAATGAAGCATGCTGAAAATGACAATGATTCATGACAAAATGCAAGCTAACATATTAACATGCTTGAAATATGCTAGGCTAAGGATTCATACAGGGATTAATCATAACAAGATGCATGGATATGGCATAAAATGCATGAGCAAGAGCTATCAAAATAATAAGGAATAAATAAGGTATTTTGCACGTCAAAGGGGCATTAAGGCATCCAAATCCTAAACTACCACAACCAAAAGCCACAATAATGCATAAGAATCCTAAGAGGGTGATGGAAACATGGAAAGCTCACTAAAATGATAAAGATGCTGAAAAACAAAAAATAAAAGTGATAAAGGAAGAAGTTTTACCAACAAAACTTCAATTTTTGGCCAAATAGTTACAGCAAAGATGGCTTGAATTTCCCTCTTTTCCTTGTTATTAATAAGCAAGAAAAATAGAGAAATAATGAGGTTTTGGTTCTGGTATAGATAAGGGCAATTTTCTAAATGTGTAGTGATTGAAAGTGAGTGTTTTTAGGCTATTTTTGGGTGCTGAGTGAAGAGCTACTAGATTTGGTTTTCTTGATGTATGAATGTGTTTTGGAAACTGAAAACGAGCTAGAATCTCCCTCTTTCCTCAGCTGAGATATAAACGGTCTATTTATACTAGCATTTTGGAGCCAAATTAGAGGTATTTTTGGTCATTTCTCAAAGGGGACAAAGTGATGTTAGCTTAATGGCTATAGAGTGGCTATAGGGAGCAACTTGCTACTAATGTGATGGAAATAGGTGGTTGGTTTAAATGCTGAAATGATTTTCCAGCAAATAGGGTAACTGATGGTGATCTTGTCAATAAATTAGGGAGAAGTAGGGTGATTATATGACATTAACCTTTCTGATCTAATTTAGACTTCAAAAATGTTTTGATTAATTCAAAAGTCCAAATTTGTAATCTGATATAGGTTTTGATCTTTTCTGGAGGAAAGAAACGAGTTAAAATCGAGTTGGATCAATTATGGAAAATGGTTGCATGTACCGATACATTGCAGAATGTATGATACATTTGGTCCAAAAACCTTGAGTGTATCGATACAATGAACATTGTATCGATACA
>JBBYHK010000007.1:6413391-6438752 GCA_038382065.1 Adansonia grandidieri | reverse complement strand
AAACTTGTTTTTCTACCATTTTTAGAATTCAAGTTCATCTTTCAATTGGAATAAACATGGATTCATATAATAATCTCTGTTGTTTCCATGATTGGGCACTATAAACACATTCTTCTTGTTGCGATAAATGATTTTAATGCTTTGGTTTCATAAGAAAAAATACTCCTTCTACCATTTTCAGAATCGAAGTTCATCTTTCAATTGGTATAAATATGGATTCACATAATAATCTTGTGTTAATTGTTTGTTTTTATATTAAAATTTAATTTGTTTTATTTTTGTGTTAGTTTTAGGGCTTAATTTTTGTTTTGGCTTCATACAGTAAAAGCGATACCTACTGTCATTGAATTTACAGCCTAGCTGCAAATTCTTCAGTTGCTTGAAAATGTATGCATGAATATTGTTTTTTTATTGCCCTTTTCAATAAACTTGCAGTATTTGGTTCATTGTAATAGAAATCCTATTACAGTCATATTCCGACATGCTACTGTAATGCGATTGTTTGGTTCACCAAATTGCCATTCAGCGGAATAGCCTATTACGGCGCTATTTTGAGAAATTACTGAAAGCCATTTCGAGTTACCCCATTGAATAGCTATTTCGACCTTAGGTGGAATAAGAAATTGCTTTAAGGAATTGGACTCTCCTCTAAAGAGGATTCGAATCTCATACTGTTCTATTCCGTTGAATCAAGCTACTACGTATAGCTATTCCATTCTATTTTTACTCTATTCTATTCTCACAGAATAATTATTTCATTACAGCTCTATTCCATTCCAGTGAACCAAACATAACGTTAATATATTGCAAGAATAATGATTATGAATGTTGTTACTGTTTAAGCTATTTTTATAAGGCTATCCTACATATTCATTCTGTTGTTGAGGAATGCGAGATAATTGAGTTATTGTGGCAAATTGATCCTAAGGCTAAGAAACGCATGAAAAAGAATGTTCTTTTTGTGAAGAATGGTGTTGTTGTTGTGTTTCGTGTTCAAGTTCAAACTCTTACTATCATTTGAATATACAAAATTAGTTTTTTTTTTCTTTTGTCAAGGGTAGGAAGTAGAATATTGGTCGCGTTGTGCTATATTGTTTGAAGAATGAATTGCCAAACTAAGCGAGGAACAGGACAACACTTTGCCAAGTTGTTTTCTTCTCTTCTTTCCATTATGGCAGAAGTAGAAATAATAGGGTAGCCTTATTAACTGATGATAAACCAGGAATAACTCTTTTTTGTGTGATCCAGATATGAGGAAATTGCTCTAATAAATTAGAGAAAAATAGCTGGTAGCTATGTTTCTAATTGGATTAAGCTTGTACTTATAACGTATTTACATAATAACATGGCTCTCTACTCTCTGTAATGTATGTGTGATGCATATTCTTTCTTTGTATTGTGTGTGTCTCATGGAAAGGGGGTTGGAACAACCATTCAGTATGTTACTTTTGTATTATTAATTGAAGAAAAAGAAGTTTCAGAGCAAAACATTTTGATTGAATTGATCTCTATGTGTCTTGGGCATGATAAATACTATTTTCTTGTGCTTCTCAAGTTAACAACTTAAGTTTTTAGTCCAGTCGGGGGGACATTAGCGGATCTAACCCGCCATTGATCTTCCTCCCCTTTCTTTGTCTCATCCTCAATTTTCAACCATTTTTTGATCTTTTATGTAACTTTTCTTGATCGTGCATTTACCTCTTCCTGACTTTATTGCTTTTGCATCCCTCAAGTGCAAGCTGCTGAATCTTTCTTCCATTTTTTATGCCTCCATAACTCCAACGCTTGATCTCTTTATTGCTTCAGCTCCTCCACAATTCCCATAGTGTGCACTTCCATGCTTTCATCCCCTGATGAATTCCTCGAATCACTTTAATCCACTGTCTCCAAACTAAAAGAAGGCACTTCAACAATTAGCCTTCAAAGGTTTTCTTGGAAAATATCATACCCTGTCGATGGAATTGAGTGGTAATTCCAGCTGTATAATTGGGGGCTCTTCTTCCTCGGTGGCACGTGAACAGAATCGAGTAGAAGAGGCTATTGCAGATTTTTCTTCTTATGTAACTAACTCGCAAGCAGTTACTATTGATGTGGAAAAAGGGTCAGTTATTGAATCTGATCCTTCAAAGTCTGTTAATCAAAATGCAGCAGATTAGAAATCTTTTTTTGGGCAGTCTCCCATGCAAGCTCTCTCTTACTATGCTCCTAAGAAACAAGGTGAAAAAGTCGTGGTTAAGCCTCTAAAAACATTTTTTGCCCAAGGGATTGCTTCTTGGAGTAATAGCCTGGTTCTCCAATTTCTTGGTAAGGTTCCAAACTTTAGTTTATTTTAGAGAGTGGTTAACATTCTCTGGGGAAAATAGGGCCTATTGGAATTCATTCCTTGTTCAATAGTCATTTTATTCTTAAATTTCCCTCTGCTGAGGTTTGTGATTGGGTTTATGAATCGGGTCCGTGGCATATTAATAACAAGCCAGTGATACTAAGAAGATGGCAACCTGCTATTAGACCATTAGATATCAACAGTTCAAAAATCCCAGGATGGATTCAATTGAAGAACATCCTACTAGAGCTTTATTCTAATGAAGGATTGAGTTACATTGCAAGCACCATTGGGCAGCCTCTTTACATTGACTATTTGACGGCTAGGAAAACTAGGCTTTCTTATGCGAAAGTTTGTGTTGGAGGTTGATGTTATAGACACCATTCCTATGACAATAGAGGTGGACGTAGTTGATGGCTCTTCTTTTCTCATTGATGTTCAAGTTACTGGGACTCGACAAAAATGTTTGCAATGCCAAGTCTTTGGACACACTAATAAAACATGCCCTAAGTTTGAAATTAAGAGTAACAAAACTATTGTTACTCAAGAAATAAGGGTTCCTAAGTTTAAATCTGTAGAGGTTTTATCCCTTCCTTAATTTTCAGAAATTGATAAACCTAAAACGATTCCAGAACCAACTGTTGTGTACACAAAAAAACCCTATTGCAGCCCTTGAATCTATTGATCAAGAGATTGTGACATCAAGCTCATCTCTAGGCCTCCCTCTTGCACCAGTTGCTGAAGATTCATTTGTAGGAGCTAAGAATGATTGCCATCAAGACATTGTGATCCCAGCAAAGAAAACAAGAGTAGCAGCCTCGGAAGTCTCTGAGTTAATGAAGAAAGCTGCTTTTCCTAAGAGAAAGCAAAAGAATGCAGAAGCAAGACTTACTGCTAAGGGAGATACTTCTTCATCCTCCAATTAATGAACATCTTTGTTTAAAATATTAAAGGGTCTTACAACCCTTTCAAGCAAAACAAAGTAGAAAGATTAGTTAATTCTCTGAAAATTGACATCCTTTGTATTGTGAAAATTAGAGTGAATCCCCAAAATACAAAACTTATAATTTCTCGTCATTTTGCTGATTGGGGTTTTTTAGCAAACTATGATTCCGTCACTAATGGGAGAATATGGATCCTTTCCAAGATGAATCTTCAAATCACAGTTATCTCATCTACTGATCACAGTATCACTTGTAATGTCCACCACCATCCTATTCCTTTTTTCTTCTCAATTGTATATGGGAAAAATACAAGATCTGAGAGGATATCCCTTTGGGATCATCTCATTCACTTAAAGCACTCTTTATTGTCGTTCCTCTTGGATTATTGCTGGTGACTTTGATTTAGAAGAAAAGAACTTGCATCAATATCTCAATTTAATTCAAGCATGGGTTTGATTCACATTCCATGTTTTGAGAAATATTCTCAAAGTTCAGACTGTGATGGATCACAGGTAGCTGATGCTGAAATTAGAGACTTTGAAGAGTGTCTTCAAATTTCTGAGCTACTTGACTTGAAATTTATTGGACTTCTTTTCACATGGAGTAATAAGAGAGATGGACTTATTCTTAGAAAGCTTGATCGATTGGTTGTCAATGATGATTGGCTTACAGCATTTCCTGTATCATTAACTAAGTTTCTTCCACCTGGCATTTTTGATCACTATGCGGCGCTAATCAAACTTTTTTCTCTAAATCCTTCTGCTCCCAACCCATTTAAGTTCTTAAAATTTTAAGTTGAAAATGAGCAATTTCTTTCTCTTTTGGCTCAAAGTTGGAATGTTAACATTTAAAGGTAGCCTTATGTTGGTTCTTCATAGAAAACTGCAACTTCTTAAGGTTACCTTAAAAAAATTCAATAAAGATGTCTATGGCCAGCTTCCCCCAAAGGTCTCTGAAAAGAGAAAATAGCTTGAGCAGATTCAGATTAGGTTGCTTTCTTCCCTTGAGGCTGCTTTGATTATCCATCGAGTGTACTCGTTGCCATACAGGCTGTTATTTGTGGAATTATTTCCTGTAAAACAGTCTGCCATGATCGAGTCATTTGGATTGGCTCCTCATTCGCTGTTTTTACATCTGCTAGTGCTTGGGAAATGCTCAGGTTGCATTGTCCAGAAGTTTCTTGGCACAAGCTTATCTTGTTTCCCTTTCATGTGCCAAAATTTTCTTTTGTTGCCTGGTTAGCAGCCTTGGATAAACCTCCTACGCTTCTACATATGTCCCATTGGAACTCTTCCCTTTCCAACTAGTTGTGTGTTATGCAACTCCAAGCTAGAGAGCAGGGATCACCTTTTCATTTCATGCTTTTTCACCCAGCAAGTATGGGGTAGTGCTCTCCAAGCCTATGGTATCATCAGGGACGTTTAAAGCTGGGAGCTTGAACTGCAGTGGGCTATCCATAACATGAAGGGTAAATATATGATTTCCATTGCCATCAGACTTGCTTGGACATAATTGATGTATTCATGGGGGGATATGTCCTAGACCAGCTGCTGTTATGCACTCACTTAAAGAGGTTGTGCAGGTCAAGATTGGAACAAGCTCTTTTCGTTCACGGAACTCTTGATTTTCTATTCTTATGTAAATATTGTTGTTGATTCATTGTTGCAGCGCTCTTCATTCACAAAGCTTATGTAAATATTGTTGTTAATACTGTTGTTGATTCTTTGTAGTAGACTTGTTCTACTTCTTTTGGATGAATAAATTTTTCATTTATCCAAAAAAAAAACCTTAAGTTTTTAGATTTTCTACAACTCGGGATGTTCACTCTTCATATTGAAGGTAACAAAGACAAGTGTTTTTACCTTTTTTCATTGGTCACGCGAATTACCATATCTATAGGAGAAACTGTTGCAGTGGGAAAAGTCACTGATCTTCCTTCAAGGTGTAGTGCTGAAAACAATTTTGTTCTAAAGAGTTGAGAATCCAAACTTTGGTTATTTCTGCTATATAAAATTTTTATTGGGTCACCAATTCTTCTTCAATATTTATCCAATGTAAGAGAAAACAAACCATTGAGAAAGGATAAAAGGAAAATAAGACTATATTTTGCTTTATCTCTTTTACTCTCATTTTTCTTTGGGTTCTATAGGGCCTTTTAATACTGTTTTTTTTCTTTTGTCATAAGAGAGGGATTTAAGATTACTGTACAAGGATGTGCAGAGCTGTGCTAATGCTTAGCTTTCTCTTGTATGGTAGCTAAATTATTACATGTCTTTGTCGTGCGGGAGAAAGCATTTCATATCTCTGTATTTTTGGCTCTTTAAACTGCATTGTTGACTATTTCTGAGTCTTTAAAAGCATTTCTGAATCTTTATGTATCTTCATCTTACTATGTCTACAATCAGTTTATGCTGAATGGTTTTTTTTTTATAATATATAGGGATGATAATGTGCTTCCATTGAAGGATGGAATGCTTGATCCACCAAGAGATGAAAGCGTGGAATGCTATGAGTTCATGCATAACTGCTGCTATATGTGTTATTTTTGTGACTGGAGATAATAAGGTAAGTTGGCATGAGCATCTGGTCATGACAAATGTTATGTTTCATATTCCCTAACTTTCACTTCTCTACCTAATTTGAGGCTAAATTTCACTTGATTGCAAAATGATTATCGTAAGATTGACACATTTGATCACTTAGTAGGTTTCTTTGTGCATTCGTATACTGCTGCTGTGTTTGAAGAGATTGCAGCAATGCAGCAGTGGTGTTGCAATATATGTCACTCTTGACTACGTATTATAAGTTTGGTTTTGGTAGTGTTTACTCTTCTAGATGGTATTTGATTTATGTGCTTTATTGTCCTCTCTTCAATATATTTTGTGCAGTATATTTGAAGATTTTATTCAGCATGTTACATAAATATTTTTGTACACCATTCTCTTTTAATTATTGACGGAAGCATGAAATATATTTTCCAATGTAAATTATTTCATACATTTAGAATTGTTATATATATATAAAAACTAAACTAATAAGTTGCTACACTTTGAGAGTGAAAGTCAGGGAAGTGAAAGTAATAAAATGTTCAGTTATTGGGTTTAATTTTCAATTATTTTCGTATCTATTTGAAAGTAATAAAATTTTCTAGTGGTGATCAGAAGCAGGTTCGCCTAATGGTACAAGAAGAAATGGCCAAATAATGTTTATTCCATAAGAAAATAATTCGTGATACAGGGTTGCCGTAGGGTCCAAAGAAATAATTAAAAAAATTCAGTTTTTACTCCTTATAATGATTGGCCGAAGTTTAATGTTGATACATTGGTGTTGGGTAATCCAAGTGAGTATTGGCGGTGTACTTCGAAACAGTGAGGTTAATATTATAATCACCTTTTTTGTTTTGATTGTTATTGTTAATATTAATGTGTAAAGTTGTATATAAGTCTATTTAGATAGTTAAATTTAACCTTCAGCTAAATTCTTTAAAGCTTATTTGGGAAAAGTAATTTAACAATGGTTTTAGCTTGATGTAACACAGTGGTAGAAGAGCTTGTCGGTTTTTAAATATTTTGTATAAAATTCCCAAGTTGATTATTAATATTTGATTTGACTTCATTTTGTTTACGTTATATTTATATTTTATTGTTAGGTTTATAATAAACATTTATTCAATAGCATACAAGTTTTATAAAAGTTTTGTATAACAAATCTTAAATTGGTTCGACTTTTATATTAGACTGTATTACATATGAGTTGCTTTGGTTTTTTTTTTATTAGCTTATAATTTGTTTTGAATTATTCTCGTATCGAGTATTTTAGTATTTTTTTTTTTACATAAATAATATTTTTTTATTTTTTATTTCTCGAAATAGGTGTTTTATAAATTAATTTTGGAAATGTGCTTTTTTTTTTTTTATTTTGCGTTGATAATTCGCCGGTTGGGGTAGTGAGAATCGAATGCAATGGGAACTCGTCAACTGAGTTGGCGAGTTCCCACTACAAGATTCCCTCCCCTTTACCCAGCTTAATTATTTGGCTAGGGGAGGTGGGCCGGCCTTACCATTTTACGGCATGGTATTGCATGTTTAAGGTCACGTACTTTGTTGCTTGTGACCTTAAACAATTAGGACGAAGAATTATTGGGGCAAAATTATTCGATAAAAAGTGGGTGAGAGCTTCAAGCTCTTTATAAATAAAGCTTGAAGCTTTTCTTCTTGTATTGAAGAGAAGAAAGAAGAGAAATTTTTCGAAATTTGCTTTAGCTATGTTTTAATTTTTATTTATAAAAATATTTTTATAATATTAAAATATAATTAATTTTGTAATTTATTATCATAATTATTAGTTTTGATTAAGGTATAATTTAAAGTTTTGATTTAAATAACGTGATATTCAACTTTGTAATTCATTATTATTATTATTTAATATTTTTTGTACTAATTAAGATTTTCTGTAAAAATTAAAATTTGTTGGAAAGATTAAGGTATGATTTTTGTTTTTTTATTTAACGAAAAAAGAATATGATATTTAACTTTGTAATTTATTATAATGTACTTTATTATTTATTATCATGATGTAATTTATTATAATGTGCTTTATCATTTATTATAGTGTAACTTCTTGTAATTTATTTATGTTGTAATTAAGCTTTTTTCTTGTAGAAGATTTAGTTTAGTATATTAAGTTATTTTAACGTTAAAAAATTTTAATTCTTATAGGTATGATTTTTGTTAATATAATGGCTTCATCATCATTATCATCATCATCATCGTCATTGTTAAGATTACAAGACATTTATATATCGTCAAAGGTATTATCCAAGGTAATAGAATTTAATTTATCGGGTTTAAATATTTGAATATAGCGAATTTAGAATTTTATAACTAATAAATTACTTATTGAATAGGATTTTGATCGCGAGTTAATGTTGCGAAAATTTTATTTGGTAGGACCAAATACATATATTGTGGACTATCTAAAGTTTGTTATATTTTATCATACAGCTTCAGTTATAACCTCGCAATATGAGACTAAACTAATAAAAGCATTGATTGAACGATGGAGACTCGAGATACATATGTTATTTTTCATGCAAGGAATATACGATCAAACTAGAGGATGTTGCACTTTAATTGGGGTTTTCAGTTGATGGCGAAGCAATAACAGGGAGAGCTTTTTGGAATGTGCTAACGTATGCCTTGAATTATTGGGTTAGATACCTTTTGGTAACTGTTTAGAAGGCTTAAGACTGAAAATAATTTGGTTAGAAAAAATTTTTGCTACACACAAAATTCAATTGTATGAGATATATAGAGTATGCCGTTAGAGTGTATATTTTATGTTTAATTGAAAAAATCTTAATGCTCGATAAATCTTGTAGTCGAGTTTATTTAATGTATCTTACAATTTTCGAGATTTTAGGGCGGTTGAAAATTATAATTGGGGTTCAACTTGTGTAGGATTCTTATATAGGAAACTCTATCGGGTCGCAACTAAAGGCACTTGTGACATAGATGGTTGTTTATGGCTATTACAGTCATGGATTTGGTATCGGATGTCATTTCTTGCTCTGAGAGTTAATCCACAGCCTGCATATCTTCTCGCGTTAAGGTAATAAACTTCAATACTTCATTTATATTGCATTAGTGTAGAGGTTATACTTACATATAAATTATTACAAATTTGATATATATGGTAACAGGTGGGGCGGTAGAAAAGATTATAGATTCATCCTAATCGAGCTTGAAAGTATCAGACAAAAACTCGAACGCATCACCTCTGATAGGGTATGCCATATTGTTTAGTGATAATTTTTATGTATTTTTGCAGTTTTTATGGATGTCATATCGTTTTAATGAGATAATGGCATGCCTCCCAGTGGAAGCATATAGAAGTAGTCACATATGGCGTGCAAATACGACACCAATATACTTTCAAGTTGTAGAGTAGCACTAGGCGGATAGGGTCCTACGTCAATTTGTGATACAACAACCAATCCCTCAAACATCAATGAACTTTGACAAAGTTTACAAAATTGACGTGTGGTAATCATATAGAGAATTGGGTCGAAAAGCATAGAAAATGGATCTAGTATTAAGAAAATCATTATATACTTATTGCGTCTAGCTCTGAAATAATGAACAATAATTTCATGCCATCAAATGAATACATGAGATGGTTTCATGAACAAGGTTGACTTTTTATTTTTTCATCGTTGAGTGTTACTCGGAGGATGAGATAATCTATTTTGGTCGATGTTCATAACGTTAATGCACTTAAGATGTCATTTAGTCATCTTGAATCAAAACGTGATCTTGGATTATCCTTCAATCATCAGTATTTTTTCAGTCATGCTAGGGATGATGATGAGGATAGGTGTTATCGGTCAGAGCCATCAACAAGTAGGTTAGATATCGACCTTCTGACGCGAAGTTCAGGTCTAGCATATTGATCTACCACGTATTAGTATAGTACTCCAGTTTCAGACTACGATGGTACGAGTTCCTTGAATCCTTTTTATGGTGCAACAAGTGTTGCTTCCTCTAGTAACTAGAATCCAAATCCTTTTTATGGTGCAATAGGTGGATTTTAATTTAGGGTTTCAGATATTGTAAATGAAGCCACTCAAGAAGAAGCCACTAAAGAATAAGCCACTCAAAAAGAAGCACCAACGATGACAAGAAGAGGTCAAGGATGTTGAACTCTAAGCACTCGTGGTAAGGAAATTGAAAATATTAAACGACGATGATTGCCATCACATAATAGAAGAGCTTTACATTATTGTTCAACACCACATGAAAGGGTCTCCTATCAATAAAGTTTTATATGTAGTAATTTGTTTAATATGTATTTTTATCATTACTATCATTTATACAATATGTACTTTTAGCATTCAAAAATTTTTTGCATAATTTATATTTTTATCTTTTATGATCATTGATATAGTACGTTATATGAAACACGAAGTATATATTAAAATTGATTTTATTTAAAAATAAAGATTTTTAATATATGTTTGGAAACCAGATTTCTATGATATTGAAAAAAGATTACGGATGCATGCGATATTAGATTACTTCTAACATAACAGAAAAAAGATGACTAATGCCTAATAAATTTCTTCAAACTCGAAAGATATGACTTATGCATGTCTTGAAACTAGGAAGATGTGACAGATGCATGGGGTATTAGATTTCTTTTGACACAACAGGAAAAATATGACTAATGCCTAATAAATTTCTTGAAACTCAGAATATGTGACGGATGCATAAGGTATTAGATTCTTTCGAACACGACAGAAAAAATATGACTAATGATACGACAGTGTAAAAAAAAAGTGAAACTAATGAATTGTTTTTTTCACTCCATTACAAATACCTATTTTTATTTTTCATTCATTTTCATTGTCATATTTTTTTTAATTTATGGGTTATTTGTTTATAGAGTTTATTGATAGTGTGTTTTTATCCTAGCTTTTGTTGTTTCCTGCTAAACATGAATTTGACAAGATAAGCAATAGGTATGTCGCACTTGTCTACTTTGATGGATAAATTTTCAACAGCGAAGAAGGTGTTACATTCTAAAATTACTGTTAAAAAAGAATTAGTGTTAAGGAAGACATTACAATAGAGGAATTGAAGGGCAAAATTCATACAAAAATCAAAGCTGAGATCAGAAAAAAAGTCTTGGAGATCAAGTATAGGCTTTTTATTTTTATGGGGGAAGGATGTGTCCGATATAGGAGTTTCCTAGTTGAAGATGATAATTTGAGATGCATGTTTGATGTCCATCAACAATTTCCTAATGCTGGCATAACTGAGTTATATGTTGAGCTAGAAAATGTTAATGATAATGGTGGGCCTTCAAATATCCATACCACATGCAACGTACAGACACAAATGTCATAGTCATTTGATACTCTTAGATGTCAACCTCTTTTTGATGCACATGTTATGATGAATAATTTTGTTGAATTTTTTCATTATTCATCTGTGCCACTACTAATTCCTACCACTGAAGATGATGCGCCATACACCTCTGAGATGACAGAGTCTCCATTTAGAGGTGTTGAAATGGAAAATAGACGACCAAGTTCATTCAATGTTGATCTCGATCCTGATCAATCATCTGGACCCTACTGTGAATATGTTGGAGGCTTTAGCGAACTAAGAGAGTATGTTGAATTTGATAATAGTGATGACAATAATGATAACAATGATTCTAACTTAGATGTCTCAGCTAATATCAATGCTCATCATTTGTCACCTACTATTGGATGTAGTGGTCTTCTTAGTCAGTTTCAGCCTGCGTCCCATATGCGCACCCTCGATTTGGATGCAATGAATATGGCAAAATTTCTAGAATATGCTCATACCTTAAGTATGCTGTCAACCTTGAATCCATCTACTGGTGATCTCTGTGTTAGGATGCAATTTCCTACGAAAGAGGCGGTGTTTTAGCTATCAAGCACTCCGTAGATTACAGAGTTATTGAATCTATGCCAACTAAGTATCACGGTAAGTGCAAAATGTATTGCACGGGATGCAACTAGAGTATAAGGGCAACATTCTTAAAAAGAAACAAGTTTGGGAGATACGAAAATGCAATAGCCTTCATACTTGCACATCTGGATGAATTTCACAAGATCATGTGGAATTAGATTTTAATAGGATTTGCTCATGCATTTTACCTTTGCTACAAGCGAATCTACCCATTTCTCTTTCAGTTTTGGTTGCGGAGATAAGAAATAAGTATGGATACATGACTTCTTATAAGAAAACATGGATAGCAAATTAGAAGGCAATTGTTTGACTTTTTGGTGATTGGGATAAATCTTACAATGATCTGCCAAAATGGTTAGGTGCAATACAACAGTTTGTTCTTGGCACAATAGTGGACTTTGAAGTCTTTAATTGAAGGCTTTTCATTTTGTAAGCCTATTTTGCAAATAGATAGTACATTCTTATATAAAAAATACCAAGAAACATTATTGTTAGCTGTTGTACAAGATGGCAATCGAAACATTATTTTAATTGCCCTTACAATTGTGGAGGATGAGACAAAAGAGTAATGGTCATTTTTCCTCTGCAATTTACATAGATATGTTGTTACACAACCTGGTATTTGCTTGATTTCTAATCGACATGAATCCATCAAAACTGTCATCAGAGACTCAGGTATGCAGGGAGACCTCTACATGCATATTCTATATATTATATTTGGCATATTACGGCTAATGTCATGAGGAAGTTTAATAGTAAGAATTTGCGTCGACAGGTTGTTAACATGGGGTATATATTCACAATTATGATTATTTAATCTCTTACACTTTTTTCAATTTTCATTGTTAACAACCTATTTACAAGTCAATAAATTACCATATGATTTTAATAGCGTACAAGTTTAGGCGACCTCACTTTCAGTGGTACTATGAAAATTTTCGTGTCGAAAATGCAAAAGTGGCGGATTGGATTGATAGGATCCTGAGGGAGAAATGAGCTCAATCATATGATGAAGACGTTATGGAAATATGACAACAAACTTAGCTGAATGTATAAATTCAGTGTTGAAGGGAACTCGTCATCTTCCTATAATTGCTTTAGTCCAAGCAACGTATTTTAGGTTGGCTGAACTATTTGTTAAGATGGAGAACAAGCAAATAGCAATGATAGAGGCGGGCCACACATACTGCGAAACTGCCACTGATGCCATACAAGAAAATCAAAGAAAAGCTAAGTCTCATCTTGTTCGTGGGTTTATGCGAGCCATCCAGTATGGCGAGTTTCCAACAAATTTTATCCTCGCCATGTGAAGTGGCGAGTTTTAAGTTGAAAAATTAAAACAAGCATTGGGAATTAAATCGAAAATGGCACAAAATCAAAATAAAAAATATTTGTATAAAAAAGCCTATTTTCTCGAGATTTAATATTTTTATATGTAATTTAATATTTCAATAGTTTATAATTGCTACTATTTGATTTTAGTTTATTGGAAAAGAAGACAATATAACGTAGATATGTCTTACCATTCTTTTTCATAAATCATCAATATTTTTAGTAAGAGCTTGATATCTCTTTGCCTGCTACCTCATTAATGAAGGTACCCTTGATATATCACTTCTTTCAAATTTTTCCAAATTCAATAGTTCCTGTTCAAGCAATATTAGTTTAGAGCAACTCCAATTAATTCACCATATACCTTCAAAGGTGACTCCCTTCCGAACAGAAAACATATGTTGCTCTTTCATCAATCACAGCATTTCGCATAGACATGTTTCACAAAAAACCAACGCCTAGACTATTATATTGTACCTCGCAATAAAATGCTTCATATGATAAAAAAATTCAAGAGATTCATACTGTACATCCTGCAAAGATAAATATTCAACAATGAACTTTAACAGTCAGAAAACCAAATCACATAGCAAATTATCTAGGAAGAAAGCAAAAAATGGCAAAAGAAAATGGCTCATGAATTCTCAAACTCCCATAATCTAAATACAAATTGATAAATCCTAAGCATCTGTCCTGTTGCCGTTTATTTTAAAATGTTCAAACAAACATGAGAATACTTAACAATGATGAAAGGTCACAACATTAAAAAAATTTCACAAACGGCATTAAATTTCACATTCTTTTCTCTAACTTTTTCACTTTTTACCATAAGAGAAGTATCAACAAAACCTGAAATAAGGCAACAAAGCCCATGGAAAGTTTTAAAAGAAGTCATGATCAAATCCATCTAAATAAAGGGGAAAAAAGCCAATGGAATGAAGACGAGACAGAGATCTAATATCTTCAGATGGTAAAAAAACATGCTAGAGATTGCTTACCTCTTGGATTCTAGTTTAGTAGATATTGGTTTTAAACTATTTTATGATTCAAATTTCTTAATGATAAGAATCATGGTTGATTGATTGAGATCATTTGCTAAGGCTTTAAACTTTATTATATGCTTCTTAAAGCTACTTAATCGATTGAGAAATTTTTTTTTACTTTTGTAGGAATATCTTTTGGTTCTGATATGGTTGTCATGCCTTAAGACAATCGTGGTCTAGTCACATGTTCTAGTGAAGTGCCTAATCGGAAACTAAAAGTTGCCTATCGAGTGGGTACTAAGCTAACGTTTCATGAAAAGGAACAAAGAATCAAATAAAAAGCCACCTTTTATTTATGCACCCCATTGGACGGAATTTTAATTATATACATATACATATATATAAGACTAATACACAAATAAATTCAAACTTGAATGCGGACTAAATCTTCTGAATGGCTTTTAACCAAATCAGTTAGATGCATGTGCATTAGCAACTATAGTTTTCATGAGTCAACTTTCCATTCTATCTTTAAGCGGAAAACTTCCTAAATCATCAAATTTATTTACAGCCAATAAAAGGAGGAAATTTATAAAAATAGCCGAAGACAGAACAGAAAGTTAACTATTATCCAAAGCCAAAAATGAAGAAAAGCAAGCAATGCCTTTGCCTTTTAGGAATTTAAGAAGCATATAATACGTAGTGTGAAAATTTGATCTCTGTGAGACACAAATAGTGGGCGAACCCACCAAAAAACAAAAGTCGGTATGGAAAGCTATAATTGTTGTCACTTTGAGCGAAGGTTTTTCACTAAAATTTGTCTCTTTTTTTTGTTATTTCCACACAATCAGAAAAAGAAAGCAAAAAAGAAAAAGCAATTGTCTTCTTTTCTAGTATTTTCCACTACCAAAAGAAAAATCGAACTATCTTATTTTTTAATATTTGCTAATGCTAGGCATAGGAAACCAAGAAAAAAAATAGAGAAAAAGAAGAAATGTAAACATTAACACCATCATTAAAATTTACTTGGTCCCTTTCGCGTCAGATTCCTCCTCCATTTCCTCATCTTCTTCAGTAGCAGCCCCAGTAGTAGAGATGAAGTCATGTTGGACTTTATGTGGCTCACATGTTAGTTAAGTGAATCGAGATAAATATTTAATTAATAATGAGATGATATTATCTAGCAAATCCTATTAAGATTAACTACTCTAGTGGTAAAATTAAACTCTACTTCAGTAACTAATTAGAATACTGACTCCTTGATGATAAGATACAACTCTAATTAGTCTTCTACTATAAATCCCTAGTCTAATCTATATAAATTATCTGTGCACCATCATAAGGTAATTGTCAAGAAATAAAGAAATATACTGGAAGGCTTATACAAGGTGTTTGTCTTCGTATATTTAGAGTGAGGTCACATTCTTGATCAACAATGGCTAGAGGTACGTTTCTTAATTTAATTATTACATGTAGCATTAGAGCCATGCTTTCTAGCCTTGTTTTTCAGATAATCCAGTGAGATTCGTTAAAAATGAAATTTTTCCATACATATATTGTTTATGCATAAACGATTAAATAATTCGTATTAGGGACATACAAGTTGAAATAAATATAGTAAAAACATGAAACTGAATTTTAACATGTTATGATTAATTTCAGAATTTATATTTATGTATTTAAACATATTTTACGTAGATACGTATATTATGTGTACTAAAATTTTGCTAAATTCTTGATTAATTCATGAAAAACCAATATTGATGAAGGATTTTGATAGTTTAATCATCTATATATATTATTGAGCCTTAAGATTAAAGAAAAGATGATTAAAACAAGACAAATTTATGATATATTGAAATGGTTTGATATCATTTCATAGAATTCAAGTAATCTTAAATGTTTGATGATTATTTTTGTGTTTTTGATCAACATTGATGCATGGGTCATGCAAATCTAGCATAAAATCATGTTTTTAAGTTTTTAATTACATGAAATATGAATTAAAAACATGAAAATATGAGCAAAAACAAGAAGCTGACCGAACATATTAGAAAAATCTAGTCGGGTTGGGAAGAAGAAAAGCGACACAAAGTCCTAACCGAAGCCTCCACGTGTAGGTATGTGCCATTGTCCCGGGGCTTTTTGGGTCCCAACTTTTCTAGATTTAAATATTTTATTATTTTTTATTTTTTAGTGTTTTTTAGATTTTTTAGGTCACGTAAAATATTTATTATTTAATATTAGTGTTTAATTAAATAATAAATATGTTTACACATAAATAGTCTATGATTTTATTTCATGAAAAAATATTTTTGCAATGTTAGGAATATTTTGGTAGTATATACTATCCCTAAATAGTATCTAAAAATTCGTATTCTCAACCTAAAAGTTAAGTGCATATATATATGATAAAGTTTGTTGCCGAAATTACAATATAAATGTGCATATCTATATGTCATGAAATAAATACATTATGATCTTGTGCATATTTTTATGTGACTTAAAGATGCATGCCATATATTATGTGATGATATTTTTAAATCAATTATAGCATAACAATTAGAATTTTTGTTGTAATATGTAAATTTTTACTGCATAAAGAATTGATATTATTAAGAATACAAATCTCTAGCATGGTATTAGCTAAAGTATTTTAAGTTACATGATTTAGATAAATTGGTAGTTATTGAAAATAAAAATTTTTTACTTAAATAACTACATACAGCAAACATCAATAAAGTTTTATACCATGAATTTATTTGATATATATTTGAGTTGTTAAATCATGTATGCAATTATTTTTGGTATATATATGTTATATCTTTATAAAGAATCTAAATCAATTGCATAGGAAGCCATAGCATCTTAAGTTTATTGATTTAGTTAAATTAGTAGTTATTTAAAATAAAATTTTCTTTAAATAGCTATATGCGGGAGATGATATCAATATATAATTATTTATGCTATAATTGTAATAAATTAACATGATTTGATATTATATTCTGCTACAATTATTAATATGCAATAAAGAATTCTGCATATATTAAAAATGTTATTATTAAAGTTTTAAATCACTAGTTTAAGAGTAGCTACATCTTAAGTTGGTTGATTTAGATGACAATTAATAGTTATTTAAAATAAGGTTTTCTTTAAATAACTACACAAGAAAATAGTAGCGATAAAGTATTATTTGTTATATGCAATAAGTTCTATGCATACATGACGGATGTTATTATTAAATTTTAAATCATTAACTTAACTGTAGCCACAGCATTTTTAATTAATTTATTTAGATAAAATAGTAGTTATTTAAAAACTACATAAAGAAAAATGACAGCCATAAAGTGTTAGACCATGAAATTAGTTATTTGGCCCTACGGGAAAATAATTAATTTTGTAAAATGATTAAAGGATAAAATAATATAACATTAAATTTAAATTTGCCTAGACCTACAGGTATGGATTGTTTAATTTTTGTGTTTTTAAAGTTATTATTTTATCATTAAAGTTGTGTAAATTCATATGTATGATGTACCTCTACCCACAAGAAGGTTTGAATTTATATTTTGAATATAAAGTATTTTATTCAATTAAAGTATAGTTCTTTGCATTTTGTTACAATTTCTTTTATTGTGATTAATAAGGTTGCTAAAATAAAACACTATTTGATGATGAAAAATTACTCCAATGAAGGAGTAAATTAAGTTATTTTTTTCGTATAAGAACCTTGACCTAGTGTTTCGAGTGGACAACTTATCCTCAACGAATAAAGTACTTAAGAGGAAAATAACTTTTGATGTATAGTGGGGGCAATCTAACTATTTAAAGATGATGTACATCAAATCTCGTATTAGTAAATCAATTTCGATTTTATTCTAATTGCGATAAGGTCAAAGATTATTACAAAGCCATCAAAGATCAAATTGTTAAATCTGATAAGGTTTTAGCTATCACCCTAGTAAGGAAGCTTTCAGGAATAAAGTGTAATAATTTTAAAAGCACATAAGCATTTTATGGGATTTGAGAGATATTGTTGATCTACTTAAATCTTCGGAATTGAATTTTTCGAGTAAATTTCTTATCATTTTCACATTAAATTTTTTTTAATGAGTATGAGCATGAAAAACACATATAAAGATAATCGTCTATCAATGAACTCTCAGTTATATGTGTTGAAAAGAAAAAGAGATTAAAAAATAAGAAACTAAATTCAGTTAATTTAATGACTCGAGGTAAAGAGTAATAAATAGGCAACAAAAGTGAAAAAAAGAAAAATGCCAATAAAGAAAACGGCATCAAGAATTTCATTTTGTTTTAATTCAGACACATAAGGAAAAATTGCCTAAAGTGTAAAAAGGACTCGAAAAATAAAGGTAAACTCATTTTTTGTGTGAAACTCTTTTGGTGATGTTCCTAATAATACATGATGGTTGGACTTATGTTCAACGAATTATATTCTTATAACCATTTAAAGTTTCATAAAGTCAAGGAAACCAAAAAGAAGTGAGAGGAACATCTACTACAAAAATCACTAAGGACTATCAGGATCATTTTTGAAATTCAGATTTATTTAAACCTTAAAATCGTTATATCTTTTATTTTAAAAATTTTTCTAGTTAAAAAGAGTTTTATATTTAAATTCTTTAATTCTAATGTTGAAATTTCAAAGAAAAATTTTATCGAATTTTTCATCATTAACTTGGATCCTAATTGTGACAACAAATTTGTTAACTATTTATATGATTTCTGGTAGTAAAGATGTACTATAGATAAAAATTTCTTTAAAATTATGGTATAAAGATTGTGTCACTTCTCCATATAGAAATTTAGGAGAATTGACAAGGCCAAGGGAAGAAAGATAGTTATTAGCCTTCCAAATGGCTTATGGAAACACTTAGCACTGGAAATAAAGAGGAGAAAGACTAGGGCCTCCAAAGGAAATAATAATAATTATTATTATACTTATACCTATCAAGGCAACCTAGTTACTTTGAAAGCCGGGTGGAAGCTAAAAGTGAACTCTTTCTTAAATTGTCTATGTTATCTCTCTACTATTGTATAACTTCCCCAGACTGCTTTCATCTTCAGTTGTCTACCGTACTTGATCAGTCAAGGAAAAAACCTTGTAACATAAGAGATGTGCAGTAGAACGATTCCAATAGATGAAGGAAAGATTGCATCGCTTTGACCAGACAAAGCAACCTTAAATCTCTCAATCAGAAGCTGTAAATAGACTGACTAGCCACACTGGTAGTCCAATTCCATCTGCTGTCTCATTCTCTTGATAAAGAAAATTCGTATTTGAAAAAATTTAAAACTTATACAGCGTGGTGGCACCATCTATCCATGAGGAGGAAGTGTAACAGTAGGCTACCCTTTTGCCTCATCCCGATCCCCCTGAAAAGAGAATGAAGTAGCGGCTCTGCTCCCTCTTATTATTGGGGTGGAGTCGAAGCTATGGCACCAGACAGTCAAAGAGATTCTTTCCCGAACCACTCATGTAATCTTCTTCCTACCTTCCAGTTAGACCCTATCTCGCTTTCCAAGTCTCATTTGAATAAGGTGTCGCTCTATTAAACGCAACTCTCGTTTGAACATTCTTTCTTCTCATTGGAATTCCTTCTCTATCTGCCTAGATAACCTCTATTTCCCTACAAGGCACTAGAAGGTCGATCCCACTTCCATACTATGTTGATTTGACTTCAAAGCCCAGCCATTCTTTCGCATTACAGCAAAGGCTTTGTCATAAGAAGCAGCACTCTGTTATCCACTTCGATAGCTTTCTAGAGTCTCTTTCATACATCATTCTAAGGTAGGGGACCCCGCTTCTGGTGGGCCTTCTTTCCTCTGCTTCCTTGTCCTTCTGAGATTGTTAAAAAGTTGCCATTGACTGATTCACCAAGCCAAGCATTGGAGCAAGTGAGGAAAATCGCTTTTTCCATCATCCAAGTATGGGAATAGGACCCTAACTTCGAAATCAATTCCAACATTTCACCCGGTCACTAACCTATCTTTTTGAGTCCCTTTGTTCGTCCTTCTTTCCTGCCAGTAGTGTAGGCGGAGGACTTTATTTATGCTATTTAGTCAGCGCAGGGACTTATCTATCTAAAAGAGGTATGGACCTCTCCTGGTACGATGTACTTGAAAAATGTAAGCCCTTGTATATGTTGGGCTTACGTTTTTTTGTTTTTCTTTGTTGAACCTTCTACGGTCTACCTTCTTTCTCGATATCCCAATTCTAGCATTCGTTAACAGAAGTAGAGATAGAGGGAGATAGGATTTATTATAACATTTATGTGAAAATAACAGAAGTCGCTATAAGGGGAAGAAACAAATCCTGCACCTTTACCTGCGAAGTGTTATGCTCTTGCTTACGAAAGACTACTTTCCAAGCGAACTACTGAAGACCTACTACCAAAGCCTGAACTAAAGAAGGGATAGGATAGACATAGCTATACCCCTAGTTGGTTTCGTTTTAGTTTAAACTAATCCTAAGATTCTATCTAATGGATCACCATCTACTTGGAGTTTATTTACAAAGAAATACACCAATTCTTCTAGAATAGGATTCTGTAACAACTCATTAACCTTTAGCATAAAGTTTTTCCCGGTTCATAAAAGCAGTGCTTGGTGAAAAGTCATAAACCTTAAAAGAACCCAGTGTGACCGATGCTTTATTAGCTATTAAGTTATCTATATATGCAAAACGTATATAATTAAGATGGAATGCCATTAGATCTGGTAATTTATCTCCATTTTCGTACTCCTAGAAATCAATACGATTCTTCTTCATGTAAAGGAAGTGTGCCAACGACGATTGAACCCATGGTTCCACTATAAGATCATATAGCACATCACATCCAATACCTCCAATACCATTGTTACTGAAAGAAGTAATTCGGTCCTTAAAACAGTTTATATCTACACTAGAAATCAAGGGATATGTTCTAAGCTCTTCGCAAACAAGCCCATCTACCCTGGGCAAGCAAAAGATGAAATCTATAGTAACACTTTGATGATCTGGTGAGAATAGGCAAAGGATCTAGCTCTCATTTTGGCTTCTTATGTTTTATTTTATCTTTTTGACACACAAGACAGGTTTGGACATAACTTTCCACATCTTCTTTCATCTGAGGCCAATAAAATCAAGCGCCAAGCAAGGCCATTGTTCGGTGCTAATCGAGGGGTGTCTTACCTAGTGAGTGTGGTGACACTCCTTCAACAAGTCCTAGCATAGCCTTTCCCGTAGGAACATCCATAATAGATCAAATACGAATTTTTTTAATCAAGAAAGGGAGATAGCGGATGGAATTGGACCACCAGTGGGGCTAGTCAGTCTATTTACAGCTTTTGATTGATAGATTCGAGGTTGCTTTGTCTGGTCAAAGCGATGCAATCCTTCATTCTTCTATTGGAATCGTTCTACTAAACTTCTCTTATGGCACAAGGTTTTTTCCTTGACTGATCAAGTACAGTAGACAACTGAAGACAAAAGCAGTTTGGGGAAGCTATATAATAGTAGAGAGATAACATAAACAATTTAAGGAAGAGCTCACTTTTGGCTTCCATCCAGCTTTCAAAGTAACTAGGTTGCCTTGATAGGTATAGGTATAATAATTATTATTATTATTTCCCTCGGAGGCCCTAATTTTTCTCCTTTTTATTTCCAGTGCTAAGTGTTTCCATAAGCCATTTGGAAGGCTAACAACTATCTTTCTTCCCTTGGCCTGTTCCCTACTGACTTGCAGTCTCATTGGGCTTCTCCATCCCGTCCTACCTTTGGATAAGACCTTCCTTATTCTCGACACTGTCTACCCCGAGTGCAACGTAATTGCTTCCGCCATTACATTCTAGTTCAGATTAAGGCCTTACCTCATTTTGTATTGTTACTTCTCCATTTGGCTACCGATTTCGTTTTTATTTCGTGATAGATTTTTCCCTTTTTTTCCCGATTGTGTACAGCTTGACTTCTTTCTTTCTTCCTAGGGACCAGTCTTCTCCTCTTTTCTAGTTTAACTCACCACTCCGTAGGCTGAAATTGTTGGATGTTAAGGAAGTCTATCGAGGAAAAGACCCTATTTAATCTTTCAAACCGAGCTTGACTACGGATGATAAGCCAATTAAGTTATCGACGAGGGACCAAGTGCAACCAAGGCCAAGACCAGAAGGAGTACTACCACTAGCGATAAAAGAAGAAAAGATGTGAGCTGGAAGGACGATGAGAGATGATCACTCAGAGGTAGTGGCACTAATTAAAAGGGAAAGCCTTGGAAGGGGGGATCAGGGCCAAGCTGAGCTTATAAGGATATGTGAACCAAGAAAGCAAATAGGGATTTAATCACCTACTAAAATACTGGGCCGACGAAGGAAAGAAGGAGTACGAATGGAAGTGAGATAGCTATTCGATAGAAATTCTAGACGTCGAGTCAGAGGGAAGGTTGTAGTACTGAGTTCATGGTTGAACAGACTGACTGTCAGGCTCGCATTCCTCTGGCTATCACCTTAACCTTGACCGAGTCTACCATACCATACTATCCATAAAGGGCAGGGCGAATTTCACTTTCATCTATTTTAAAATGCTTTTTTGCTAGCTAAGCTATTTGTTTGTTGCGTTGAGTGATTTAATTCATCAAGAAAAGGGGCTTGAAAGCTTTTTGGAGAGAGCTTTTTTATAGAGATAGGCGAGCAAAGGGCTTGCTTGCAGGTTAGCTCGTGCAATCAGCGAAGCATTCCTTCGCCTTAGTAAGCTTTGCTAAAGTTCTCCATGCACTACGGTAAGATGCGGATCGATCATGATGAGAATGGACTTCTCCGTAATGTAATGTAATGTAATGTAATAAAAGAAAAACAGTCCGATGACTAGACGAAAGAGATATGAATTCAATTCATTTGGGTCGAAGGCGCAAAGCTCATCATTCAGTGGTGGGGTCTTCATGAGCCTCGCCCATAGATTTTGATGGCTTGGATGCTGGGGGTTATGGATAAAGTCTCGCTCATAGAGAAAGAGTTCGTGCGCTAGCGTGCTACGGCTTACGCGAATCAAATAATCTTTCGAGCGCGTATCAAATTTCGATCAACAACTTGGAGGGATGGCTGAGTGGCTTAAGGCATTGTTTTGCTAAATCGACATACAAAAAAATTGTATCATGGGTTCAAACCCCATTTCCTCCAGCACGAAAGTGTAACGGGCAGGCAAAATTACGTGAAAGAAAGAACCTCTTGGTGGAGTCCATTGGAGGACAAAATAGCATTACTTAGTGAGACAGAGCAAAGAGCCCATTGTGCGTTGTTTTTCTTTGATCGGTTTATCTTCTTTTTATTTTTGGACGATATAATAGCTGCGTTAAATCTAGAAATGAGCCCCAAGCAGCTTACTTTGCCTATTCTTCTATCTCAAATAGGGATCAGAAGTCCCATGCTAGCATTGCCCTTAATCCCTCCAAGCTTGTAACGGCTTATCCGGCTATTGATTCATAGCCATATGTGGAATCAGTCCCTTTCTATTACAAAAGAGGAGATTCATTCACAGCTAGAACAGCCAAAGATGGCATTGAAGATTCTAAACCTTGGCTTATTTTACTGAAAGCTGGGGATTGCATACTCGCTTTGCCTCACTGTGCTTTGAATAGCCCTACTTTCGTACAAGAATTAGAGCATCACTTAGAATCCCTCAATCTAGACTTTCTTCAAACAAGCATCCTTCTCGAAGAGTAGATGTGGCATTTCTTCTATTATACGATACCGTGGAAATGGAAATGGGAAAAAAGTGCCTCCTTCCCCTTACTCGTCCATTAAGCCTTAGGTCAATAAGTCCCACCCATTTCTTTCTTAACGGTCTCAGGCCAAAGGCACATTCAATGAAGTAAGCCAATTCGGAAAGACCATTCCTTGAGTTTTATCTAGCTTTGATAGCTGATTGTAATAGCAATAGACAAATATGTAAATAAAAAGAAGTTTTGACTCGTAGTTATTAGTAATGGTGGATCGCTTCGCTCCGGTACTTGTCGATCGAATCGTTACGTTAATCCCCAAGTGCCTATAGGAATGACAAAGTAAAGATTAGCACTTGAAATAAAAAATTTTCAAGACTATGGCTTTTCGCAATAGCGGCTTCTTTCTAAAAGTTCCTCTTGTTGTGGTCTTTTCTTTTATTTCGCCATTTGTTTATTGGAGCTGGGGTTTTACCCTCCCATAATTCTGCACCTCTCTTGTGCCCTATCTCCTTCCCCTTTCGGTATGTAGCCCCACAAAGGGGTCGATAACTCAAGAGCGAGTATAGTGAGTATGTCTTATCCTTTTAATGAGGATTTCTGTTGGTTTCAACTTCAATTTCAAAAGTCTGGTATTGTGCTTCCGGGATCGTAAACCCGAGCCTCCCCTTCTTCTAAAGCTTGTTTTCCTGCGTCTCTTACGATGGCTTGCTTGCTAACGAAACGAGCAAAGGCATTGGGAGTGCTAGGCCCGCCGCTACGATAACTATTAAGGGGTTACGAAAGACATATAATCTTATTTTGTAGTGAAATATGGCATACTATAGAGAATAGCTCTATCCTTTACTGAACAAAACCAACTAATGATGGTAATCAACTTCATCAAATTAGCTATGTCTGGATATTTATGGATCCAAAACTCATAGCTAAGTTTAGCTTCGTATTCCTCATGAATAGAATCTTCTACTAAAACAGAATCCACAGCAATCGATGAACTGAGCCTAAGCCCACTTGCTGCTGCTGATGAAAGTCCTCCCACTGAAAGAAGTGGAATAAGCAAGCAAAGAACCCAACCAAGCGATTCTCCTTGACCCGACAAAGAAAGAAATGAATGAACGGGCTTCGCACCGGGCACAGCAAGCAAGAAGGCATGAGCTTTTTAGACCGAGGTTAGGGGAGGTATTTACATAGAAGTATTTACAGAAATCAAAATAAATAAGCCCATTCCTTAAACAGAATAAACAGAGACGATAAAAGTTAAAACTATCACATTATGACAGCCTAAAAACATGGTATAGATGACATTAGATTCATTCACTCCTATATCTTTAAATCGGTCTCAAGTTTGAGGTCATAGCATTCTTGCTTGAAATAGTTCATCTCCTCAGGCCCTAGCCTAGTAGCTCGGGTTGGGCATGCCTTTTCTTCTATTCTTTCTTGTTCAAGAAGTTGGGTCCTTGAAAATACTTCTTTTCTCCCCTCCGTGATGCTCCCAAACCGATCGCTAGTGTTTTCTTGCTTTCTTGTTGTCTTGAATTTTTATAGAACGGCTTTATATCAGGTAT
>JBBYHK010000007.1:6300498-6404719 GCA_038382065.1 Adansonia grandidieri | reverse complement strand
GATGACAACGACGACGACGATGATGATAATAAATGATCAAGAATGTACTATTAAAAAGTAAAAAATAAACATTAATTATGAATAAGATATTTGTAAAAAATAAAATAAATAATAATAAGAATAAATAAAAAAATATCAAAATTCAGAAAGATTAATATGAATGGAAATCCTAACCTCACGCATATCGACATATATGCAAAAATTTAATCATAATTAAATATACGCAAAGAAATTAAATAAATAAACACCTAGATTTTGTCAAAATGTTAGGAAAAGATGTAAATGTGATTAGACTGCAATTTAAAATATAGATATGATAGAAATCTTACCTGCTTAGAGACTCGTAACTCTAAGCATGCCTATCCCTCCACGAATGCATTATGAGTTGATTACTATGATCTCTTCTTAAGGCTAAAAGTAGCACAAGTATCCTGCTCTAATAGTGATCCACGTAGATGTCACTTGGAAGCTTTATGAGGTCTAGTGATTCTCTTGTGCTAGCCAGAAGGTTTCTGAAGCTTCAGTTAAAAGGTATCTTGCCAATTGATACATATCTGATTTGATCTAGGAACGATTCCCTTACTTATTGCACTAAAAAGGAGAAACAACTTTTGTAAAAAAGTAGTCTTTTTTTCAAATGCTAGTAAATGGATCCAAAAATCAAAAGTTTTTATTCCGGTTGATTTCTTTAGGATAGAAAACTGATTTTCTATTTTTCATTATGATTAAAAACACTTTGATATCACCTGGAATACCAATCAACACAAAGAAGGCTTAGGGAAGCAATGCTTTCAAGATTTGACCAATTTCACAACTTTCAGGAAAAATAAATCTCTCAATTCCAGAAAACTATTTTTCTATTTTTGTTATGTCAAGAAAAATTAAAAAAAAAAACTATAAAAATGCAAAGAGAGCCTAGGGAAGCAAGGGTGTTGTGCCAAACCCCTTAAAGAAGTCTAAAGTTAGAGCTTGGGGTTTTCTTGATGTTTCTTATTAGCCAAAAAACCCTTAATAATGTATTTAAATACATCTTGGGCTAGGTTAGGCTTGATTAATGGGTTTATTAAGCCCATTACTAACATACCTAGAAAGTGGCCCCACTTTGGAATGTTTCTTGGAGCCTAATTAAAACTATTTTAACTAGTTTATCCAAGATTGGGTTTTAATATTAACTTATTAATATTTTAGCCGAATAGCATACTAAAGATAGTTATTCCATGTGCCAAGCCCATTATCCAACCCAACTTAGAGTAGTTCACAATTAAATTCTCTTGACTTAATAATTAGGGCTTTTAGCCCAATCCCTTGATTTATATGTTAGAAAATTTAATTCATATCTAAATTTTCTAACCCAAATAAAACAATTTTTACTTTATATAAATAATATTAAATAAATAATTAAAAAACTATCAAATAATTATTTAATTTTCTAAATACAATTGTTTAGCTTTATTTAATAATATTTCGAAAACCATGTCTACAAATAGATATTATTTGGATAAGACATTCTTATCTTTGTTATCATATTAAGATATCTCTAATTAGATTTCATAAATCTAATTTATTTCTGTAATAATACTTAATTGAATTAATTCAATTAAGTCCTCCTCCTTATAGCTTTTATTTAATAAAGTTGTACTTAATTAAATATCGGTTTTAATCCTTGTGTGTGACCCATTAGGCTTCCATTATAATGGCAATAAACATAATTACTGAGTAAGTGTATTTAAATTTATAAACAAAAATTGGCCTCTAATAAGGCATCATAGCCACCCGGTACGCAGGAAAAGTCGATATGACTTCTTAAGAAACCTTTCAATAACCAACCCTTCAGTGTACTTCGATCCTTTCACTAGATATCCTGGAAAGACCATGAGCATGTGCAGTGTCTACTCTTGTATCAATCCATATTAGTTCCTACAACTTTTAGTTAACCTCACAAATTTAGAGAAACAATTTCTCCTAAATTCATCATGCATTTGCCAACAACTTCATAAAGTTAACCAAAGCCAAGAACATATGAGATATGTCTTTGATGTCACTCGGAGAGGTGAATCATCTTTGGATCACTCATTCACCCACCATATGATTCATGTCATACCCAATGAACACTACTTTGGGTACCCCTCCATTGTGGGCCTATTTCAAATAAATCTAAGTAGACACTCATTATTTAAGGTGATCTGGTATCGCAAGTCTGAGGATATACATGACTGGCACATGAGAATATATTCCATAGATACTTGAATGACTTATACCAAATAAAGTTCTCATAGGGCCATGTTTAGTGAATTGTTTTTCATAAAACAAGCACCCATATGCTATCCTCAAATTTCTCTATACTTTAACTTCAATGAGATTAAAGAGTTGCACACATCAAATGCATGGAGGCTTAGTATATGCTAATCTTTGTTCATTGTCAACGCCTTATCTTGACAATACAATGACTAGGAACATTTTTAGAAAGATGGCATTGATGCATAAGGATCTCATCATTGTAATTCATTACTAACTTTGTAAAGCCATTATGTTTCATGAGCTTCATCCAATTAGTATTTACATGATTGTTAATCATGCCACTAGCATGAAAAAAAACCTTCTATCACTAACATAAGTGATTAACTTATATTATTAACTTATGTATCTATGCCTCATCAAATCCGAGTGGCTCTATGGCATATACTAACATCTCCCACTTGCACTAAGCTAATCGCTAATGCATCTAATGCCAAACTCTTTCTATTAACAATCATGTCCTAGCTTTGACAAAGCTTTAGTACTATTGTGAGAATATATCTTGGTTACATTCATGATAATTTGATTATGAAATTCATTAATGAGACCTAAATTCCAATCATATGGCTCAATTCTTACTCTAAAAACTATTAGGAATCTTTTATTAGCTTGTAAGCTAATGATCCAAATGTAACTACTTTTATAAGCCTAAATAAAAAAGTTTGTTTAAGATTATAAACATGCAATCCTCTTTAGTTTGGAACACTTTCCAAATAATTGTATTTTTTAACATCATGGCTATATATCACTAAGTTAAATTATGATCTTTAACTTTTAAAGAATCATAAATGCCTCTCACTAAATCCTACATTGGTAGATTTGAGGGATTTGGATTCAAAAACTACTTTTGAATCCTTAAATTATATGTCATTTAGTATTCTCAATAGTATTGCAAGTGTATGTTCAAAAATAATGTGACCATAACATAAAACAAATTCTATGACTAATGATTTATTCAATGTTGACTAAATTTAAATTTAGCATCCAATACTAGCATTCATCCTCAATTGGCATGTAAGTGCTAATATAGGCATATTATGTTTATGAAAAATCAAGATTATGTCTCACAAACACTAATCAAGAAAACAAGCTTAATCAATATCAACAAAGTTGCTTATCTATGGTTCATCTTTATTACTCCTTTTATTTGGATTTACAATATGTCATACATATTTAAGCACCAATTTCTAGGTATCATATACCAAAAGAAGTGAATTAATCTCAGTGTACATTTAATATTGAAACTTTTGTAAGTTTCCTAATTTTGATCATATCAAAATTTTTCTTGCAATATTTACTCTATTAATCTAGCTCTCCACTATTTTGGCATATACCTTTATCATTTCCATTACCTTCAAAAGAAAGTACATATAGGTAACACATGGATCATGATTTAAAGTGCTTAAGCTTGCTTAGGAACAATTCCTAGGGAAATCAAACCTCTCATTATAATTATCTTTATATAACAATTCTTTAAGGTTTTAGATGATTTCATGAGCTTAAATAGCTACTTGTTCCTTTCGGAGTGTAGGGGTCATACTAGCCATCATCACAAAATGGCTAAGATCAAGGTCATAAATTTAAACCTGATAGACTACCCCTAACCTAGTGGGCTACAATTAGATGTGTTATTCAATGTGGGCCTAGTCAATGGAGTCTAGCCTATTAAGCTTCTTAGCATCACGGATGCAACTTAGCGATAATTTATTAGTCATGTTGTGTTTATATCCATTATGAACCAAAATATTTTGTAGTTAATAATTTGTAATTTCAATCATTAATTAAGGCTTTTCAACTTGAATTATTGTCCTCATTATTTTATCGAGATTATAACCTTCAACCATAATTTGGTAGGTTTAAAATTTGAATCTTTTTAATGACCTAGGCACATCTTTCACCTTTACACAGCCTTGAGGGACTCAACAAATTATGTGAAAGTTAATTGGGTAAGTAATTTAATTTACCAATTACATCTCTATGCAACTCCTAGTCAGTTAAGTCGTAGCTCTTTATATAATTGCATCATATGCATTTCACCTAACCATCGTCTTTAAAGTCATATGGTCAAGTGCGATGTATTCAAATCATACAAAACTAGTTCAGTTAGACACATTATTCATAACTTAAACTGTTCGAGTTAAAAGGACCTTGAGCTACTTAATAAATCCCTACAGTAGAAACTCAAGTATCTTGTTATAAACAATGGAAGGCATTTGATCATGCTTAGGCATGGACTCAATATTTTACAAAGGATTTTTAATTATTTGTTTGATTAGAATGCTTCACATTTATTCAATCATATATCATGTATATATAAATTCAAAAATAAATCTAACACATGCAATCTACTAGAATGATTATGAACTTTACCTATCTAGTTTCCTTGATCTATTAGGAAGCTAGTTGGTCAAATTCTTAGTGATATCATGCAAAGTTTTTGTAAGTCTTGATGATAATCTCCTTAGTCTTTTCTTCTCGGTGTCATCTTCTTTACACCTTGGATTTACATAAATTCTAATCTTAACCTAAAGTTAAATCTACAAGTTCTATACAATGATTACATATCTTTGTAAAAAAGAAAAAATATTAAGTTACATTCCAGAGTAGTTAGGTGAGAAGAGAATTTACAACCTAGAATTAAAAAAAAAGATAGGGTTTGTAGACCTTATTTTTTAAATAAATACAAAAAAGATTTCAACCATTCACAACCTATTCATACTAAGATCTAGCTCATAATCATCCCCATGCTAACATAATCATATTATAATCATGAAACTAAATAAGCATAGTTAATATCAATTGGTGATCTTGTGTGTCATTTGCATGTCAAATTATTAATAATTTTGGTTCTTTAATTAAACCTTTTTAATTAAATTTCTATCCTTTAGGAAACTTGTCTTAAATTGCTTTTTACCTAACTTTTATGTTGTTTGTCTTAATTAGAATATTATCTAACTCTTAGATAACTTTGTCTTAATTTGGACAAACCATTATGCATCTCATATTTTATAGAAACTTGATTTTCAAAAACAACATTTTAAGACATTAAATTGGAAAATACCTAACTCTTAGGTTGCTAGTCTTGGTTAGGACATTATATAATTTTTAGATAACTTTGTTTTAATTTAAACAAACTATTTAATATGTAAAATTTCCTAAACATTTAGGAAAGTTAGTTTCCACTTTTTTGAAGTCTTAGTAATTGATTCATATTTAATTTAATTAAGAAAAACAATTTTCTTATATGATTAACATTTATTCTAAGCACATTAGAACAAATCCTAATCGAATTAGGATTAATCATTTAAATTAAATATATTTTTCAATTAAACAATTTAATTGATATCTTAAACAATTTCTATGAGAGCAAAGAGTTGCAAGCATCAAATGCATGGAGGCTTAGCATATGCTAGTCTTTATGCATTATCAATGCCATGTTTTGACAATACAATGACTATGAACATTTTTAGAAACATGGCTTTGATGAATAAGGATCTCATGCCATAACTTATTATTAACTTCGCAAGGCCATTTTGTTTCATATGTTTTATCCAATTAGTGTATGCATGATTGTCAATCATGCCACTAACATAAAGGAAAACCTTAAATCACTAACATAAGTGATTAGTTTGCATTATTAACTTATATATATGCCTTACCCAATCCGATTAGCTCTAAGGCATATACTAGCATAATAAATGTTGAAAAAGGATCTTGTACTTCTGTGGATGTTCCTATTTCTGCCAAGTCTTAGGGAGATTAGAGAAATTTCAAGGTAAAAACTTTCAAAAAAAGGAAATAATAAAATAAAAACAAATCCCAATCATTTTAATAAAATTACTTCAGGTTTCCACCCAATCACTAAGGAATCCCTAGGTATGCACTTAAGAAATAAAATTCTTTAAATTAAACTAATAAACTCTAAAAGATGATCCCACACTTTTGAAGAATGTTTCTATTTTTGCCAAGTTGCTAAGGTGATCATAGAATTTCTCGAGGTAAAGGATTTTCTTATTCTCGTTCGGCTAAGGAAATGATTATGAAAATAATATCTAAAATAATTTAAATAATTAAGTAAATTCAAGTTATTCTAGCAACAGTCACTTTGGGTTTCTGTCAATATGCTGATGAACTTAGGATTTTAATTAAAGAATTAAATTTTCTCCAAATTAGGAGATTTCATCAAGATGTTGGCGGATATGCAAATGTTAGTAAATAATATCTTTTTCCTATTAAAATCCCTTGGAGGGTTCCACTAAAATACCTAAGAATTCTTGAGTTTTGAGTAAATTTTTTGATGAATATAATGACATTCCAACAAAAGTGCATTAAGGAAACTATTCTTAAATATTAAAATTAAAGTTATTCTTTTTAATATTTTAGATAACTCGTGGTTTATTGGTACCGTTTTAGGATGGGTATTGCTGGGGGGCTAATCTTCCTCACATATCGAATTATCTTTCCAACAAGCTTGCTTCTGCCTTGTATTGAGTCTGAATAAGGAAGTTATGATTTTTCAATTGTGCACTCTTTGGAATGCCTCAGCCCAGCAATCATTGCCCAATACAAACCATTATTTTTCTTTTAAAGGTTTTTCATGATTTTTCAAATATTTTTCCTTAAAATAGCATTGAATTACCTCTCTAGTGATATATATCATTGTCAACTTTCCAAGTCCAAACAAATCTGAAGCAAATTTTCAAAATTTGCTACACTAATTCCTTTGCATCTGCTGCTAGTGCTACACTGAGTTTGAGTTTTAAAATTTATTTCCCCTTGGAAACAATTTTTTTTAGGAATTTTGGACTATTTTGAGGTAAAATTTTGTTAAGTTACTTTTCCAACACAATGTCATTTATCCTATTTAGGGTTTGGATGAATGTAAAAGAAGCTCAAAAACATGACATTGTCTTTTGCTTCAACCACTTAGTCAAGTTCATAACCACCCAACGTTCACTTTTCCAAGGTATTCGGACACCTTGGAATGAGTTCGATTAGTGCCCATATAAGATTGTAATTGATCCATGATACTTACTTTGCTTGTATCAAGGCTCCATCAATTTCAAGAAAATTAATTTGAGATTTTTCCATAATTTCTTGATTTTAAACCAAAATTCCCCTTTTTCATCAAAAATATAGAAAATACATCATTTTTTAACGATCACTAAATTTTCATCAATAAAGGTTTTTCAATCTTGGTTTTCAAAATTTTTCCTAAATATTAAGATTGTCTCTTTCTCTAATTCTTCTTGGATTTTTCAACCAACTCTTGACTCTAATACCTAAATCACACTTCAAGTCCAAAGCTCATCTCTAAGTTGTTAATCGATTATTTTTAGATAACCAACGTGCAAGAATCAAGCTTTTACCAAACAAAATGATCTTTTCAACTCCAACATCTTCTTTCATCTTATGCTTTTGATATTATAAGCTCTATAACATCCTCATTGACATGTGTTTGATTTATTCTCCAAAAAAAATCTGAAATTGGAAAGCAAACATAAGCAACTAAAATAAATAGAAAACATAACAAAAAATAAAAATAAAAAGCATACAAAATATGTGATTTATTAACTTATCATGATGACAACCAAGAGATACATTCCCGATTGACCTTTTTTTCTTCCATTTTTTTTATTATTTTATTTCATGTTATATTTATTTAGAATTTCATTAGTTACTAACATTTTTCATTTATTGGTGATAATTATGCATTCATATTTCCTAGTTAAACATTTTTCAAAAATCATTAAGGCAATGCTGCATATTGCAGCCTTCAAGTGCTTGATCCAAAACACCTTTTAATAACTTAACCCAAAAATTATTTTAACAAAAACTCTATGTCTTGCTTCCCTCATTGTTTGAAAACTAGAGTAACTCAAATTTATGCAAAAAACTGAGTTTTCCACTTTCAAATTTTCATTTAAAACATAAAAAAGGGATTATACTAAAATAATGATAATTAAAATTGAGAAAACAAAAATCAAGATGATCTATGGCTAAATGGTACTAAATTAGAGCATTGTGGAGGCGTTAATCCTTCTTCACGTGTAACCAACTGTCAATCCCAATTACCAAACTCTGGATCACGTGGACTTTAAAATCGATTTTATAAGTTTCATGATTCCAAGGACTCAATTTTAATAAATGTTCGATCATATCTAGCCTAAATGTTTGGTGGCAACTTCATTTTTTTATTTACTTCATGGTAGCCAAACAAGATTAGTCAAATGAGTGATTTGTCCGATGATCACTCCAACCCGGACACGAGAAACAATTTTTTCTCACCTATTACGCTATAAACACAAATATTTTTAAGTTGGCATATCTTGCAATTTTGGTAGGGACGTTATGATGGTTCTAAAGTCCAATTTCTTTTCATTTAGATTATTAATCTTTACTTCTGCAAGGCTGCCTTAAACTAGGTTTCCTTCGTGTCCACAATTGAACCTTGTTTATAGATACATTGCAATTTTTAAAGCTTGCATCAACAAACATACTCCTAACTATTTTCATTAAAATACGATTATGCATTTTCGCAACACCATTTTGATTTGGTCCTCCAGGCATTGTGTATTAAGCATAAATATAACATTTTTCAAGAAATTTAGAAAATGGACCTAGAATTTACCCTAATTCGTCGTACTTTCCATAGTATTCACCATCTCTATTTGACCTTATAATTTCACCTTTTAACCTACTTACCTTTCAACCTCATTAATATATTTGTCTAATGCATCGACAGATTGAGATTTTTCATGCAATCGATAAACATAACCATAATGTGAAAAATCATAAATGAAGGTGATGAAATACTTTTCTTTACCAAAAGATGAAGTATCAAAAGACCCACAAATATTTATTTGTATTATTTAAAGACGTTGAGTACGTCTTGCAGCTTTTTTCTCAATTGTTTTGATTAATTCCAAAATCAATAAAATCCAAATTTAAAAGGACTTTATTCTTTACTAATCTCTATATTCTTTCTTTGGATATATGACCCAATTGTTGACGCCACAAGTGTGCAGAGTTCACTTCAACCAAACTACGTTTAGTTCCAACATTATAATGCTATGTCATTAAATATTCAACAAAAACATGATCAAGCTTAAGTTTATAAAGATCATCACATAAATATGTTGAACCAATAAATTCATTATCCTTAAATAAACTATAAAATCGATCATCGACTTTAAAAGTGATAGCAGCTCGATCTAGTTTTTGACATCAAAACTAAATTAGAAGCAAATTTAGGTACGTAAAAAGTTTGAAATAAATCCAAGTAGTGTCCAGTTTCTAAGATTAAACAGTAAGTGCCAATGCTTTCAACTGAGACTTTTGTTTATATCTTCTGTGTACACAAAATGTTTAAGGAATCCTTGCATTGTTTTATTGATTGTACTATATATATACATAAATCCCCATAATATTAATTTCAAACTTTAAGCATAATTCTTTAATTAATATGATATCAATATATGTAAATCAATAAACCAATTATCATAGAACATTCAAAAACATAGAGATTCATAACTGAGAGACAATAAATCCTAATGGAAATCATGAATTCCTAAGCCATGCTATAATACCATATGTTTGAATTTTTGTATAAACGTAATACTTATTATCCTAGAATTTCATGATTTCACATACTTTAAAGCAAAAGGCATACCTTTGTCGATGATATTTTGCATAGAAATTAAGACAACATAGAATTGGCTTTTCTCCTTTGACCTCTTTATTTTACTAATTTTTTTATGGAAAACATGTATTTCTATGATAAGATGGATAGAAGACCAAGTCCTTATTTACATAACATAATTAGATGCCTTCCATCAATACACCTAATAATATCTCTCTAACTATTCAATGAGCCATCAAGAAATAATCATCATAAACATGTACTTAATAAATTCATATTAATGTAAGATACATGTACCTTTAATTATCAGATAAGATACATATAACAATTAATTGCTGGATAAGATTCATAGTTTCATTAAACGATCATGTACATGTACCATATGAATCATTAATATATGACATGGGTCATAAATTCTTAACTGCTCTACATAAAATCATTGCCATTTGCCTCATTACGAGTCCAGTTTCCATTCGCATCTTTAACACAAGGACATTGATTTTCATTTTCTGTGAGTTACAAAGAAGGAATTGATAGTCTCTTGTATTTCAACTAAGAATCAGATTGTAGAAGTTCTCACCAAATCGTTTTAACAAGCAACAATTCCAAGATCTTTGGTCTAGGTAAACAGTTTGTCCCAAACCGGTTCAGCTTGCACAAGGCATATTTTAAATCAAATCAGAATTATTTGATTTTCTTTCATTTAAATTAATTATTGGGACTTTTAGGGTGTGTTTCTTATTGTAAGGTTTGGGTAGGCCTTAGATGCAACCGATTAAACCGGTTGCAATTTGTTTTTTTTTTTTTTTTTACTTTCTTATATATATTATCATATAATAATACATAAAATTATTATAATTACATAAAATATATTACAAATTACATAAATCTTTATGGTTGAAAAAGAGTCAAATTATTATTAAATATTATAGTTACATAAAATATATAAATTATTATGATTTGTAATTTAAGCTATTATTACATATTTTTATTACGATTAGAAATATACATTATTTATTGATATAAATTTGATACAAATAGTATAAGTTGTAATATATAAATTTATTATATTTATGTAGGAATTTTGCAAGTTTTAAAAATAAATTATCAATAGATAATATAAATAGTATTACATAAAACATTACTGTTACATGAATTATATTATTTATTACCTAAGTATATCATCATATGTCATATGAATAATTATTACATATTTTTCTTACAATTACATATATACATTATTTATTTACATTAATTATGATTAAGGATAATAAAAGTTATAATACAAAAAATTTATTACATTTAAATAAAAAATTTGTAAATTACATAAATATATTATTGATAGGTAATAGAAAGTAGTAATATATAAAATATTATAGTTATATAGATTATATTATGTATTACATATTTTTCTTACAATTACACATACATTATGTATCCAATAAAAGAAAATATAAGTTGTAAAACATAAATTTTTTATATTTACATAAAATATTACAATCTACATAAATCATTACAATATAAGTAATATTTATATGTAATATGTGTTATTCTTAATATGTTTATGTAAAGAATATTTGAAGGTAATGTTTATATGTAAAAGTAATATATAAATATTACTAGATTACATATAAGCATTAAAATTTTGCATAAAACATTACGAAAACTATAATATATTTAAGTAAAACATTCTTTTAAGAAAATTCATTATATTTTTCTCAAAATTATTTTTATTTTTTATGAAATATATTTTATATGTAAGAAATTAAATTTTTTGTAATTTTTGAGGTTAAAAAATTCTATATTTTTATTTATTTATATTTTTAAAATTAGTAAAAAATAAAATATATTAATAAAAAATTAATTAAATATTATTTTTTAAATTATTTTTTGTTTTACATTAAATATATTATGTATCACTACCAAAAATTTGCTTAATGGTGATTCAAAAATTTTTTCTATCACAACTTCCCATCACTAATATAGCTTAATAGTGATGGAGTTATGACAAAAATTTTCTTTGAATGAGAATAATTCTTTGTGACAAAAATTAGTTATAGACTTGTGATAGAAAAGTGACAGCAGTAATATTCTCTTGCAAAGTCTGTCACTGAGTTTTGGTTGCAAATAGAATTAATTTTTCACAAACACTTTGTTACAAAAACTTCTGTCACAATGTTTGAAATTATAAATAGTGACGACACTTATTGACGAAATTGTGACAGATTTAATTTATTTATTTATTTTATTAAAAATATTTATTTTTTATAAATGAAAAAAATGTTGTTACAACTTCTATGACAAAAAATCTATCACTACATTAGTGACAAAATATTTGTGATGGAATTTTACGTCCAAGGGTCAAAATTATACATAATGATAAAATTTTGTGATGGATATGTGACAGGTCAATTAACTTACTCTTTTTAAAAAAGTAATTTTTATAAATAAAAAAATGTCACAGTGACAAATTAAGTGACGAAATTTTCGTTACTGATTTACTGACAAGCTATGATCACTTTCATCACTGATTTAGTGATCAGTGATGGAAAATGCTATCACAAGTTAAAAACACATTAACCCAATTCAAAATTTATAATATATATAATTATTAAAAATTAAATTTGTTATTTGACAAGAGTATTTAATGTAATTAATTATTTTGTCTAATTTAAGTAGATCATTTAAAATATGCAAAAGGATTCATTTATAAAAAAAATAATTAAACTAATAATATATATAATTATTAAAAAAAGATTTATTTACAAATTAATTATACGAATGAATCCTATACATAGTTTATCATACGCACAAAATGGAATGATTGAGCTACATAAATCTTATTATGTGATGGATTTTTTTGGATTGATTATTTATTTAGTTATATTTTCTAATTTATACTATTCATTTAAAATTAAAAAAAAAAATCAAAATCATCAATTTTATATGAGATACCAACCAAAACCCAAAGAAAAAAAGCCAAATACATTCAAATGACACCGTTTAGGGTACATGACCTATTTTATTTCATATCTTTTTCCATCTCCTCCAAAAAACAGTAAAGCAACAAAACCATTTTCCCTAAAGATTCTCCACAAGTCGCCTTTAATTTGGAATTCATTAATCTGCGATTTGTTTCCTTTTCAGTTGATAGATTTGTTCTTTAATTCGCGACTGATTTTTAGCTTGTTACTTTGATTTCTACTAAAATATATTCATCTCTTTTTGTTAAGAAATGAAAAATTGGATTGATTATAAATCTTAGCTTCATATAGTTCTATAAAATTGGTGGCATTTTCATTATATAGACTTAGGTTTTAGTTTGCTTTGTTGTGGAAAAAATTGTTATGGTATTTATTATATGTTAATATGGATTGCACCATGTTTTATATGAGATGGTTTGCCTACCTGTTTGAATAGTTTGTGTTATTCCAAATTTTTTATGTTAGCTTTTAGTTTGTCTTTGTTTTGCATTGATAGAAGTTGGAGAATTACTTCCAATTTGAATTAAGTATTGTATGGTTGCAGTTCATAATGTTAAAATTTAATCTACATGAAATACAGATTTGTTGCTGAATTATAAGATTTATAAATTCAAATATGTAATTATTTCATTTAAGTGATTGACTTTTTTCTCCTTACTTTAATTATTTGAATTCAACTTTTTTAGATAGGTGAGATTCTTCGAAGTTCATCTTTTTAAATTATGAATTGTCACATCATATATTTGGGTTATCCATTGATTGGAGTTGTTCTTTTCCAATGTTTAATTTGTTTGAGTTGTTGTTTGATGCCTTTAAAGTGATTAAGCAAATTGATGTTATTCACTTAGTAAAACAACAAATATATTTTATACATTTACTTAATTAAAAGAAAGGAAATGTCTTTTTGGGCTTTTCGTAATTAGCTATATACAATGGAGGAGCCCATGGATTAAGGTTTATATCTTAAATTTTGGGTTCTTGAAATCACAACTTATGTTTTATATTAATCGGTTACGATTTTAGGTATTAAATTTAAGATTTAAGTTTTATGACTTAAAGTTTAAAGGTTATAGCTTTGAGTTAAGTGTTTATAATAATAAGTTGAAAGTTTTAGGGCTTAATGCTTAAGATGTATGCTTTAAGGTACTACTCCCAATATTTAGGGTTTACTTTTATGGAATACAAGTTAACTATAAGGATTAGGTGAAGGGTTTAAAGCACTTCATGAGCATAGATTCATCACTATCATATGTTCTTGATTTGAAAATTATAGTTTGGAATTGTTATCCATGTTGAGCACTCATTAATTTTAAAGTTTTGCAAGAATCAAAGCTGGAGCTTATTTGTAGTCAGCTGCAAGTAAGAATTGTTGTTCCTAATGCTATTTTAAAGTAAGACTTGTTGTTCCTAAGATAGAGACAAAAATTGGACTTCTCTAGATTTAAAAAAACTGGGGTAAAACATTTTTTCTTTTTCTCTTTTAAGTGGCATTTCTTTATCTAGGTAGTTATCAGTTTCTCCATTTCTTAACAAATGCGTGGTTTTAGCAATATTTTTCAGTTATTTTCATTTTTTATACAATTTTTTCAAGATATATTTTTCTATTATCGATTGTAGTTTTGTTTGAAGAATAGTTTTATTGGGCCTATCTCATTCTCATGTTAGAATATTTTCTTATCTTGGGTAACTAGGTTTGACTTATTCTAATGGTTCTTGCAAAAATATAGGCATTTACCTAAATTAATTGGTATTGGAGTGTGTATTTTAGACCTAAGTATTTGATTTTAGTGTTCTATTGTGGATGCAAATTCCAATATGTTAGCGCAAGTGAACTTTACATATTAAGTACTTTTTTCTTGTTTCATGTTAGGCAAAATGATTAAGCACTAAGTTTATTTTATTCATATTGTTATGGGAGCGACATGTTGCTGCCATAGTTGAGAATTACGGTGCCAAATGGTTGGTAGTGTGGGTGATGATCACTGGGTTGTAGTTATTTTCTTTGAGGTAAAATGATAAGTTTGTAATAGGATTTGTGACAAAGATAGTGACATATGTTTATAAACTGTGACAGAGAAAGTGATACATTATAAATTTGTGATGGAATGTGGTAATTTATAGTAACAACATTAGTGATAGAATTTATATGGAGACAAGATTTTGTGACAAAAATAAAGATAAATTTTATATATTGTGACAAACAAAGAAAGAATTTACTGACAAAAATAGTGACTAAATTTATGAGATAAAAATGTAATAGACTATTTGTGACAAAATTGAAATTTATGACGGAATTTAGTGATAGGAATAGTGATGGAATTTATATGGGACTAAAGTTGTGACCATAAGTTTGAGACAAAATTCAATTTTGTAAGAGAATTTAGTAACGAAAATAGGATGGACTTTAAACTTTTGTGATGGAATAAGGTGATGGGCAGCTGCTCGAGTCAGTCAAAAATGGTGACAAAAATTTAGAAGTTTGTGATGGAAATGCTGTCACAAAGTTTGTGACGATTTGGTTAAATTGGTTACTGAAATTATTAGTGAGGAGGTATATGTAATAAAAAAACTGTCACTAAATATAAATTGTGACATATTTATAACATTCTGTGACGGCTTTGTCTGTTACTTTTAAGAAATTTCTAGTAGTGCATGCAGGAAATTAATTGTTTAGCAATTTTTTCAGCTAAAAAAAATTCTATATATATTTATTTTATTTACATATTTTTTAAAATTAGTAATAAATAGAATAAATTAATAAAAAATTTAATTTTATAATAAAATTTATATTTTTATTAGTTGGTAAAATTACAACTAAACATTATGAAAATTATTGGGTTACATAAAAATATTACAATTTTATATAAAAACATTACCAAATCTATAATATGTGTATGTAAATTTTTTTTTAAGAAAATTATCTCAAAATTATTTTTTATTAAATATATTATATATGTAGGAAATTAATTTCTACAGTAGTTTTTGAAGTGAAAAATTTTTATTTTTTTTATTTAATAATTTATTTGGGTATATTACTAATAATATTATTATACTAAGAAAAAAAATTAATTTTATATAAAATTTGTATTTTTTTAGTTAGTAAAATTATAACTAAACATTACATAAATTAAACATAAATATTATAATCTATATAATGCTTATATCTAATTTATGTTATCTGTAATTTATGCGTGTAAAGAATCTTTAAGGGTAATATTTGTATGTAATTTGTTACATATAAATATTACTTGATTACATAAAGACATTATAATTTTAAATTAATATATTATCAAATCTGTAATATATGTAAAATATTTTTTTACTAAAATTAACTATAATTTTCTTAAAATTTTTTATTCTTTATTAAGTATATTATGCGTGTGGAAAATTAATTTTTGCAGTAATTTTTGAAGTGAAAAAAATTTCATATTTTTTTGGTTTAATAATTTATTTGCGTATATTACTAACAATTATATTATATTAAAAAATTAATTTTATGTAAAATTTATATTTTTCTTAGTTGGTAAAATTACAACTAAACATTACAGAAATTACGCATAAATATTATAATCTACATAATGTTCCTATGTAATTTGTGTTATATATAATTTATGTGTGTAAAGAATCTTTAAGCATAATATTTGTATATGATTTGTTACATACAAATATTACCAGATTATATAAAAACATTGCAGTTTTACATTAATATATTACAAAATCTATAATGTATGTATTTAAAATATTTTTTAAGAAAATTAGCTATAAGTTTCTCAAAATTTTTTTATTCTTTATTAAATATATTAATGTGTGGGAAATTAATTTTTGTAGTAATTTTTGGAATGAAAAAGTTTCATTTTTTTTGTTTAATAATTTGTTTGGGTATATTACAAACAACTATATGATATTAAGAAAAAAAAATTAATTTTATGTAAAATTAATTTTTCTCAGTTGTTAAAATTACAACCAAATATTACAGAAATTATACATAAATATTACAATCTACATAATATTTATATGTGATTTGTGTTATATGTAATGTATATGTGTAAAGAATCTTTGAAGGTAATGTTACCTGATTATATAAAAACATTACAGTTTTACATTAATATATTACAAAATTTGTAATGTATGCATGTAAAATATTCCTTTAAGAAAATTAGTTATGATTTTCTCAAATTTTTTATTCTTTATTAAATATATTATATGTTGGAAAATTAATTTTTACAGTAATTTTTTAAGTGAAAAATTTTCATATTTTTTTAAGTTTAATAATTTATTTTTGTATATTACTAATAATTATATTATATTAAGAAAAAAATCAATTTTATGATAAAATTGTTATTTTTCTTTGTTCGTAAAATTGTAACTATATATTATAAAAATTACATATAAATATTACAGTTTATATGATGTTAATATGCAATTTACATTATATGCCATGTATGTGTACAAAGAATCTTTGAATGTTATGTTTGTATATAATTTGTTATATAAAAGCATTACCAGATTACATAAATATATTACAAAATCTGTAATATATATATGTAAAATATTTTTTTAAAAAAATTAACTTTAATTTTCTCAAATTTACTTTTTATTTTTTGTTAAATATATTATATATGTAGGAAATTAATTTTTGTAGTAATTTTTGAAGTGAAAAATTTTTCATATTTTTTTAGTTTAATAATTTATTTGGGTAAATTAGTAATAATTATATTATATTAAGAAAAAAAATTAATAATTGGATAATATTTATATTTTTATTAGTTTGTAAAATTATAACTAAAGATTACGAAAATTATATGTAAATATTATAGTTTACATAATATTAATACGTAATTTTTATTGTATATAATATATGTATGTAAAGAATCTAATAATGTAATATTAGAATGCGATTTGTTACATATAAGCATTATCAGGTTACATAAATATTATAATTTTACATAAATACATTACTGAATTTGTAATATATGTATATGAAATATTTGTTTAAGAGAATTAACTATAATCTTCTCAAAATTATTTTTAATTTTTATTAAAATATTATATATGTAGGAAATTAATTTTTGCAGTAATTTTTAAAGTAAAAAAATTCATATTTTTTCGTTAAATAATTTATTTTAATATATTAGTAATAATTATATTATATTAAGAAAAATTAATTTTATATAAAATTTATATTTTTTCTTAGTTGGTAAAATTACAATTAAACAGTATGAAAATTACATGTAAATATTATAATTTACATAATATTTATATGTAATTTGTGTTATATGTATGTGTCTAATAAATCTTTAAGGGTAATCTTTGTATGTAATTTGTTCCATATAACATTATCAAATTACATAAAAACATTACTATTTTACATAAATACATTCTTTAAGGTCAGATTAACTATCTTTTTATCAAAATTTTTTATTCTTCATTAAATATATTATATGTATGGGAAATTAATTTCATAGTAATTTTTGAAGTGAAAAAAGTTTCCATATTTGTTTAGTTTAATAATTTATTTGGGTATTTAGTAATAATTATATTATATTAGGAAAAAATAATTTTATGATAAAATTTATATTTTTTAATTAAATATATTATATATATATAATTAAATGCGATTAGAAAATTTTAAATGGTGTATATATTTTTTTAATATTAATACAAATTAAATTTTATAATAAAAATTTCACTAGTATTTTATTACTTAAAAAGAATAATTTACAAATCAACTTAATATTTTTTCAGCACAAACCTTTATTAAACACCCTAAACCCAATAGTTATAACTTTACCTAACATAACTACTGACATAAATAATGTTCAGAACAACTATTAGTTATTAGATGGATGATGACTTCGGCATACCTAAGTAATAACAATAGCATTCGATTTAGGGTGCTGCTTACTATTGTTTTTGTAACAGAGTTGAAACTGGTATCATAGGAACATGAAGTCTCATATGTAGAAAAAGGAAAAATTACGCATTTGGTTGAAGATATGTCATGGTTTACTTTTTTTTAGGAAAATTTACAAGATATATTTATGTTATTTTTTTTTTTATTTTTAAGTTCTTGATGGATTCTACAGCAAATATTTTGGATGAAGATACTAATCTTTTTGTCCATTATGCGAATACTCTTACCAAGTATGAATCTACTAAAATTGTTGACTTTCAATGGTTTTATTTCTGGTAATAATAAGCCTCTGAGTAAATATGTAGAGAAGAAATAATTGGCATAAGATTTGATTCATCTGATGTTGCATAAGAATTTTATAAGGCATATGCTTTTGAAAAAGGTTTCGATGTTCGTCGTGGAAATATAGGACATAACAATACTAGTGTTCAAGTAGGTCAACAATTTTGTTGTTCAAAAAAGGGTTTAGGCTTGAGAAAATACAAAAATGCTATTGTAAAAGATGTCTGAAGCCGTTGTCTAGAACCAGATGTAAGGCTAGTGTGTGCGTGAACATGAAGGAATCCGATAATTGGATAATCACATATTGTGAGGAGAATCATAATCATAAGACGTATGAGTCATCTAAAAAATCTTTCATGCGGTGCCATCAATAAATTAAATAATTAGATTTAGCTAAAGCAAAAGCTATGAAATCTATTGGCATCCGTATGTCACAAATAATGAATTACCTTACTTAGCAAGCTACTGGATATCAAAATATTGGTTTTGTTGCACAAGACCTATACAATACACAACATGCTTGTAGTCAAGCTGAAATATCGAATGGTGATGTCAATGTTGTTCTTGCTTACTTTGAAATTAAAAAAGAATCGAATATTGGATTTTATATGAACTATAGCACTAATGATGATAAATGACTGCATAATCTTTTTTGGGCAGATGCTAATTCAAGGTCCGACTATGTATGCTATGGAGATGTTGTAGCTTTCAACACCACATATAAAAAGAATGCTTATGATAGGCCTTTGATGCCTATAGTCAGTATCAATCACCATCGTCAAATGATTGTATTTGTTGTTGCCATACTTACTAATGAGACAATTGATACCTTCGAATGGGTTTTAAGAAGATTTATCGAGGCAATGCATAACAAGACTCCTAATTTAGTTGTTACTGATGGTATAAGGCAATGCAAAAAGTTACTAGAACTGTTATTTTTTATGCTAGATACAGGCTTTGTACATGGTACATATCTCACAATGCACAGGCAAATATCAGTGATCCGTTATTTGTGTAGGCATTTTGTAGATGCATGACATCATGGTGGACACCAAAGGAATTTGATCATGAGTGGACCACTATGGTTGGACATTTTAATGTAGAAAATCACCCATGGGTAATTGAAAAAATATAGAACTCGAGAGATGTGGAACAAGCATACATAACATGTCATTTTTTTGGGACACTACGAACCACACAAAGGTTTGAATCCTTGAATGCTTCACTTGCTAGATATTTGAAGTCTAAAAAAATATATCTTGACTTTGTTCTTTCCATTGATCAAGGGATTACTAGAATGCAGACTAATCAATTGAAGGCTGATTACTTCAATGGGTAGACAACACCTAAATCTGTAATGAAGTTGGATTACATTGAAGGTCATACGACAACTGTCTATACGAGGGAATCATTCTTTTTTTTGTTTCCAAGAAGAGCTTCAGCAGGAAACGTTTTATCATCTTTATGAAGCAATTATAGAAAAGGAATTAACACGGATCTCTTATTTAGGCAACTATCAAGTACCAAGCCAAAAGGTGAAAGTAGTCTTTGATTTAGTTGCAAAAAACCATTTAATGTTCATGTCGCAAGTTTGAAATAGTTGGTTTGCCTTGTAGGCATCAAATTCATGTCATGAAGCTTGAAGATATGTCTCATATTCCAACATCTTTAATTATGCATAGATGGATGAAAGATGTTAAACTACATGCCCTATCATTTGTTAACGCTGATATTGCACTTGAAATGTTGCCAATGGTGCAGTGTGCATCCTGAGTTCTATTTGTAATAGAATATGCTATGTAGCATCGAAAATGACCAACTCATTTAATAAAACCAAAAGTGAGATTAATGATTAACTACAGAAGTGGAAAAGTTGTTTGAGCTCAATGATCCCGTATCGAGAAACCGAGAAAAAAGAAATTTAAGATCCTGTTGTAGCACAAACTAAAAGGAAAACAATTGGGAAAAAGTAATTTTCTTCCAAAGTTAGAAAGTATAGGTATTATAGACTATAAGGACATACTAAAGTTACTAGCCCAAATTTGAAAATTAGAATGAGCAATAGTGGTCTTGAAAACAATTATTATGATACTGATGAGGAGATGACATCAAACGCATATACAAATTTCACTTTTGATAATGTCAAATTCACAATCCTCATAATAATAATATAATAATATAATATTAAGATAGTGATGTTGATTAATGAATTCCCTTCTAAAATGCCTTTTTGTGACAAGGAGATGATCTAATGGACAAGCAAAACCTTATGCCAACAATGAATGTTGATGGAATTGCAATATGCAGGTAATTATCTTGAAGAATTCTTTTAAAGTATAGGTTAGTAACTCACCATCATTGATACCAAGGACCAAAGTGCAGTCCATCATTGGTGTGATTTGTATATCAACCTTATAGAAAAATGGATGTCTCTTAATACTATAACATTGCACAAAATGAAAAATCATTACAATTTTTTAGTACCATAACCTAATCTTAAAAAAATTAGACAAAAATAGATTATCAACTATTTAATCTCCCCTAATCAATCATGCAAATTATTAGCTCTTATTTGTAATGAAAAGATAAGAATCATGACATCATCTTAGGTTTTAAGCTTCAAATTGTTATCCATTGTAGTTGGAATTGTACAACTTAACCCAAAATCAACCTTAGGCCAAGGCCTAGCACAGCATCAATCAAAGTTTGATCTTCACCAACAGACTTCAGTGACTACTTCGTAAGAGGTATACTTTTCTGAAATTTAATGGCAGCGTCACAAACCCTTATCCATAAAATGTTATCCTTATAGTTTATGATATCAGATAGACATAAAAAATTATTCCATTCCTTAACATATTGCATTGAACATAAAAGTTATGTTATACTTTGTAATCAACCTCCCATCTTTGATTATGAAACTAACTCACAAAAATAAAAATTGCTTACTACAAGTGGATAGCTTGTAACATGTAGATGTTCCATGAAAGCAATAATGTACATTTCACATTCATAACTGTACATATTGAATGCAATATGAAACTATAATTCTTTATTAAATTCATGCAAAACTATAATAAATATTGATTAAGAAATATACCTATTACTTTGGTGGGGAATATTGTTTGGAATAATTTTTAATTGATCAAATAGGACAGTTGGATTGCCAACCAATGATGTTATAATGGGATCTTTAAATATTTTTGCACAAGAGGAGATTTGTTTAAAGTGAAGAACAAATATTTTGTAATAGCTCTATTATAAATCAAAGCAAGTAAATAACATAAATTTTACAAATCTATAAAACTAATATAACATAAATCAATTCTGTCTTTATAGTTTACCACATGAGTGACATCTGTAACTCTCTTTTGATTGCCTTCAATGCGCAAAAGTGTATCCAATACTTTTGCTTTTTTGTCTGACATATCTATCACACACAAGTACCAATGCTTGTTCTTATCATTCATTGGTATGTAGATTGTAATTGTAAAAACCAAAATGACATTTTTTACAAATTTTAACCTTATATAAAATAAATAATTATTTGCATTAAAATTTTCTCCACAATATACCATGTAAATGAAAGAATATTTCCATATAAAAGAATGCATAGGAGGTAACATTATAAGAATCACTCAAGGATCCCATATGAATGAATTATTGCTTAAAAAATTTTCATTATCTCTATGGATGTAATATTTTTTATAAGAGACAAGTCTACAAAGAATAAAATAAAGTAACATTTCCATCAAAATAATTGAAATTAATTTTTAACATTAGGACATCAATATATACTTACACAAAATCCGATTGGAAAATACCAATTCTTTGTAAAAATTGGCAAAGCTTGACAATCGTACGCTGTGGTCCAGGCCATAAGGTCAATACTCTAGGAAACAAAAATCTAATTAAGCTCAACTACATACTGCAAACTAAATGTTAACATTAGACATAAGAGCAATATACCACATTTACATTTGAAGTCACCCATCCTTTCGAGCGCAATGATTCAAAATCTTGAATAGATGCAAATGTTGCACCAAAATGGACAACAACTTCACTACAATATAAACTCATAATGCACATAATATCAATTTCAATCAATACATGATACCCAAAATCATAAGTATAGCATTATTACTTACTTTCTATTGACATCGTTGTTCCAGATGTAATTGCATATTGCATATTCAAGTTCACCAGTTTCCCTCGGGACTTTGACAATGGCCTTTTTTGCAGAAACCTTCGAATGTTTATTTATAGCAACAAATGGCATATAATAGTACTAATTAGTAAATTATCATTTTATAGTTTTAATAAATATATCTTAAAACCAAAGTACTCTAATAAATGCAATGAAATATCAAAATGTGGAAAACAAAAAAAATAAACATAATACATATAAAGATTATCTGAAGATCAATTCATATTAAGTTAAAGCATTCGCAAATGTTACAAAAAAAGATAAATGAAATATATTCTCTATAATATGAGCATATTATATGTAAACGCAAGATATTAGTTAATGCTGTTAGACATATGCAGTCTTGCACAACATTTATGTGAAGATCACAACAATTTCAATTTGGCACGCATCACTCTCTGACTAACAGTCGAGGCAAAAATTGAGCTTGACCTAACATTTTCGATTTTCTTGGGGAATTGACCCTATAACATGTAACGATATTAACTAACAAAAATTAAATAGATATCTTCAAATATCTAATAAATATTGATTTATAAATAAGTATATATATACCTTCTTTTTTCATGGGGCAAGATAATCTGAGCTTAGATGCATAATGGACACTACATTGGTGTACCCAAATCACCATCCATTTCTTTCCCTTCCAAACAAATCTCAATAGGATAATCCAAGTCACCATATACTTTTTCCAACTTGATGGTCTTCCCACCAACCTTAGACATCACTGTTTCCTCAATAGTTTCTTTTTTAACTCAATGTCACTTATATTAGTCTCTAGGATCGATTTCTCTAAAACAACATTTATAGGATCCTTAATAGTGTCCATTGTGGAAGCATAACTCATAACGCTTGCATTCATGTACTTTATGTTTTTGGACATTCTGTTAATATTGTCTGCAATGCTAGCTAAATTTGTTTCAAGACGATCAACTTTTGATTCCAAACTCTCTACTCTTAATTCCATAAGATTCACCTTGTCTTTTATCTCTTAAAAATTTGCAATAAAATATCAAATTACTAGTATATAGACTTACTACATTCTGTAAAGTATATAAAATTTGACATAAAATTCTTGCTTTTAACTTAGTATGCTTCAACTATTTCTTCTCTTCTATCAACTGTTTCATGTCATGTTCGTTGACATCAACACCCTATAGGTAATGAATTCTAAGACAATCAAATATGGAAAATCATATAACCCTTATAATAACCAATTATAAAGTAACAAAAGTTGGATAACCGTTGTCACCTTTAATTTCAATGCCTTTCTGAAGTCCTTGGAAGGAGATAATATCTTGCCAACCTCATCTTTTCCCCAATAAGTAAAGCTAGAAACATAAGTTAAAGTTACAACTTTTATAGTTTGAACTCTGCACAAATAATCATAAAATTTAATATACAAAAATAATTACAATTATTGAATATCAATAGCAAACAATATAAACTTTTAGTTTTGGTACATGCTAAACTTTAAATCAAGATTGCATCAATAGTAAACAACAAATCTTTAACTGACCTCAAACAATAACAAGCAACTAGTCAAGTATGAATTCAATGATTTCCTTTTTCTTGCATGAAAAATTGTTATCCTAAGAAGAAACTTCTTGTAGACGTTTTTAGCCCAATTAAGTTTCCCACTAAGACCATCTTCGGTCAAACATGAATAACAACCTTGACTTGGACCACCTTTAGTTGTTGGATACAGAAACTGTCCAATAATATACAAGAGGACTCTAGCTTTTAGCTCTTCAGAATCAGTTTCCAATGCCATCATTTTTTTCTCAAGATGAACAAAAGTCAACTCCTGACGACTTAGAAGATTGTACTTTTTATAAAGAGCATGGCCATCCTTATTTTCCATTAAGCTTGACACATCAATTTCATCATTCTATAAACCAAGTATGGCTTAAACATCTTCTAATAAATAATATGGCCATCAACTTTAATAGAGTTGGTTGAAACATCAAAGTTCTCAACCAAAAATTGACACAGTTATCTTCTCAAAGTTAAACCTTTTAGTAGTAATAGAAAACCAAAAACAACACTAGATACAACATCTTCTTTTTTTTTTAATCCTTTAATTGTTAGAAGACTTTAAACAAGTTACACAAGTTACAACACGTCAAAACTAAGCCTTGCACATAAAGTATTGATTAAATACACATACTAAAATAACATTAGACTTAACATTTATATATTATTTCTTTAATTCTTCTTATATATTACCTTTGCTTTATCACTATCCACATTCTGTCTTTTTAATTCTTCCTTATCATTTTTATACTGCTCTTTCTGAGTAGCTGTTTGGCTCTTTCTCTTACATAGAAAGTAGCTTCCATTTATCTCCTAGCTCTCAACGAGCCTAACACAGAAACAACTCATTATTCAATAGCATTGTCATAAATATACATTGTTTTAATAACACTATATCACTATTCTTCACAAAAAGAATATGCATTTATATGTTTATATATACAGAAAAGAATAATCAATCATAAATCTATGCTGCCCAATACTTCCAATTTACAAACAAAAGAATTAAACCAAAAATGTCAATATGAGAACTATACCAAAAAAAATATTACTGACCTATGTTGTCATCTTCAATTTTTTTCACCATCTATTTCTACTTTCCCTGATTGATGCTATATAAAGCAAATAACGTAAACAATTAACTCGTATTCTTTAAATTTAAATGCAACAACCTACCATGTAATGTTTTATATATGACTATTGCTATGTTTAATGAATTTATTGTAAAATCAATTGTATTATTACTTGCTAATAATTCAAAAAAGCAACCTTTGGATTCTAGACCTTCCTCACTGTCTTTTGTTTTATTCTGCCCTTCACTTTGCTCAATAATTGTTTCATGCTCTTCACCAGCTTCTAACATCTTTTTAAATCTAAAATCAAATCAAACATAATTAGAGTTGTCCAAGGTAACTCATATATATATATATATATACATATGTATATCTGAAAGGTAAAAATTGAGGAACCTTCAAGCATTCAAATATATATTTTTTAAGAATTCGAAAAAATCAACAAATATCATCTTAAACATATAAATCAAACTAATTCAAAAAATCAGCAAATTCAACTCCAAACATCATCTTAAGTAGCTATAATTCTTTTTTTAAAGAATTTTACTGTTTACAAATTTTTTAAATAGTAAATAAGAATTGATGGACTTCAAAGACACAATGACAATAAACCAAACTAATTCTTTTTTTAATCAAAGTTGCCCCAAAAAACAAAAATAAATTAAAAAAGAAAAAAATAGGATTGTACCTTTTATGGAGGTGGAGTGTTTTGCCTCGCTGCTATAATGTGGAGGTCAACACTATTTGAATTTTAGAGGATCAACTAAGGAAGCTGACTATTTCGAGTTAGAGGATCAAGTTAGGGTTTAAATGTGGCTTTAGTTTTTTTTTTGTTTTTTTTTTAGGTTTGATTTTCAGAGGATGATTCGACTATGGGTTACTAGAATGATGGTGTTTTTGTTACTGTTGAAGGTATCAATACATTTCTCTTCTTTAAAGGGTTGACTAATGAGTGTGCTTTTGTAGTTGTTTTGGGTATTCTTTAATTAGAGGTTGGAAATTATTGGGTTTCAAAAGGTCAAGGTTACTAGGGTAGAATTTTTGGCTTGTTTTTTTAGGTTGATTTTGGAGAGAGATGGTCGATTGGAGTTTAACCTTGGGGGAAAGGTCAACGATGGAAAAAAGTTTTAGGCTGGTTTTAATTTTGGGGTTTTCATTTAGAAGGAAAGGTATTGGATTGAAGACCTCTTTAACCGATTGCTGAAAAAAATATTTTCAATGGTCTTGATGAATCCTTTTCCATTTAACGGTTATCTTTAATTTAAGCTTATAACAACTGTATCTTAAGAAGCTGATACTAAAATTTTCCATTAATTATATATATATATATATATATATAAGTTAATATAAAAGTTGTATCCTAGTCAATAATATCGTACAATTTGACAATTAAGCTTAGGTATAAATTAGGATGTGAAGGGTAATTAGGGTATTGAACTATCAACTTTTTTTAATTGTAGTGCATAGAGAGAGAAAAGAAAGAGGAAAGTAAGGAAAGGGGGAAAAATAAAAAGATTTGTACTTTTGTGTTGTATTTGTGTTATTTTTTATTATATAATAATGTTTAATGTATTATATATTTATATAAATTTAACACATTTTTAATCTTTTCATGTAGATTGTGACGCATTCATATATTATATATTCATATAAATTTGATATATTTTTAATTTATTTTATTTTTCATGTCCTATTGTATTTTAATTTTTTTTTATATTGAGTCTTTGTCATATAATCATATTCTATCTCAAATTGTCAAGTCTAATTGTCAAATAACTCCCAACTTTGTGTCAGATGTATAATGATTGGAGTTATTGTTTGTGATTAAATTTGCTAAATTTAAAAGGAAGAAAAAAAAGGAGAAAAAGAAGGAAAAAATATTTATCTTTGTTTTATTTTTGTTTGTTCAAAGTATTATAAATTTATATAAACTTTTACATGTTAATAATTCATTTTAAGTGTATGTTGATACATTTGTGTATTTTTGTTATGTTCGTATTTTTTTTGTATTGTGTTTTAAATTTTTTTGTATTGTGTTTGCGTCTGTTACATATATTACATTTATGTATCATGTCGTATTCATATTTTTCTCATATTGTATTATGATTTAATTATTTTTTAAATTGTATTTGTATCATTTTTTAATTCATTTCATATGTTATATAGTTTATTGTGATGATTCAATTTTAATTATAAATTCCTTTACTTAAGAATTAAATTAGTACATATATTATATTTTAATGTGAATATCATATTTAAAACTTTAATTGATTTTTTCAAAGCGTGACAAGTATTATTTCTAATATACATACACACGTAGTTGGCTAGCTAAAATAAATACAATAGATTATTCAAACTCTTTCATTGCCAACCAAAATCTAACATTTTTCGAATCTTTAGTATTAAAATAATAAACAGATAATTATAAAAAATGAATTCAGTAATTAAAGTGTTATATTTGACTTTGTGATCCCAAGAATATTGCCCGTCAAACTCCTGGTCTTGTTTGTTGTTGTAGTTAAGTTGCAGATCACTTTCCGACAATGATTTTATAATTATAATAATTAATTCTTCAAAACGTAATCCTGGCGTATTCTTTAAACAGTTGTTTTTGTCTCGTAAATAATTTAATTTAAGGGTTAAAATTTTTTTATTTATTTTTAATATATTACAAGTTAAAATAAAAAATATATTTTAAAATCTTTAATTACAAGTTTTCAAATATATATTTTAAAAATTAATTTAATAAAATATTTAAAATATCAATAATAAAAATTTATAACCTTTAATTATAAAAAATAAGTCAGCCATTGGAAGAGAAAATATTTTCAGAAAATGTTAGGGTAAGATCTTAGAGTTTTAGGTCAGACAACATTGCACGAAAGTATTATGACAAGTAAAAATTAATTAAAATATAATATAATATGATATTCTATAAAATATGATATAAATATAGCATAAATATATAAATATATTAAAATTTATATGAATAAATTATTAAAATATTAAAATTTATTTAAATATATAATATTTTAAAAATATATATAACATAAAAAAATACAAATAAAGAATAAATATGCGAATCGTGGTCAAACCAAGCATAGCCTCTCAATACTCGACCTAAAAAAGCCCTGTGATGCCGTTTTTGAGTTGATAACAGGAAAGTAGGTAACGTGCGATTGTTACGTGACTGCACCTAATACGATGGTAATGTACCGGAGATTTTACGGTGGGAAAATGAGACAGAAATAGGAAGAATTTTAAAAAAGTAAAATAGATAAATAATTACTAAAAAATAAAAAAATAATTTTAAAAAATAATAATTATTAAAATTATTAATAAAAAAATTATAATTAATTTTTTACTCTTGCTTTTATTATCTGCTATCTCTCTTCTTTACATATTCTTTTTAAGGGGGAGAGTCGGTTTCCCGTTGGTGGGAACGAACTCTCCCTACTGATCAATTATACAAATTTAAAATAGTATTTAAAAGTAATAAAATATTAAAAAATATTTTATTAAATCTTGAGTTACTATTTAAAAATAACAAAAAATATATATATTTGATATTAAATCTCGAATTATAATTTACAAATAATAATTTTATTTTATATTAAATATCGAACTACTATTAATAATAATTAAATATTTTATATATTAAAATAATATATATTATATAATAAAAATTTGTATAATTGATATAAATAATCTATATATTTATATATAATTTATATATATATATATATATATATATATAGGAGTGCAGTTCCCACCAGAGGGCAACCGACTCTCCCCCTTAAAAAATATATGCAGAGAAGAGAGACATCATAAAACAAGAGCAGAAGTAGATAAGTAATTATAATTTTTTATTAATAATTTTAATAAATTTTATTTTTTTAAATTATTTTTTTTGTTTTTACATTTTTTAGTAATTATTTGTTCGTTTTACATTTTTTGAATTCTCCCCGTACTTTATGCATTTCAACGTATGCTAACTGCTAGTCCAAACTCCGCGAAGAAAATAATTTCAACCTATTTTTTTCATATTTCATTCTTTCAAGTTTTGGTCATTCTTTTTTTCTACTAGATTTGCTAATCATTTTTGGAAAAAATAAATAATAGAAGGCATACCTGGATAAAAACTAACAAATATTTTTTATGATTCGTAAATAAAATACCTAATTATCTTGCTTTTAATAATTAGTGACATCATATCAAAGTACATTTTAATTTGTTATAATTTTACTTTTTGATAATTTTCTTTCATTTAAAGTAAATTTTTAAAGAGCAAAATAAATAAATAATAAAACCACCGATCAATATATTTTTAATTATTTACTTCTCTTTTTATTTAAATACAACTTTTATCTATCTATTTATTTACATATTGATATTTATATACACTATAAAATTTAAAAAAATTGAGAACAATTAATAATTATTTTTAAAAAATTAAAAATTATCTCTAAAAGTTTTAGGACGAAAAAAAATTATCTCTAAGAGTTATCTTCTATTTTTCAAAAAAAAAAAAGGATCATCTTCTAAAACTGTGCTCTTAAAAAATTTTAGTTGGTGTTTTTAAAATGTCACAGCCATTTTTTTTCAATCCCTTCTAACAAAATTTGGCATTTAAAACAAGTTATTTAGGACTGAATAATTTAAGCGAAAATTATTGATGTTAAAATGTTGGATTTGAAAATAAAAAGTTTGAGCAATCGGAAAAAAAAGTTTAAAAAAGTAAAAGCACTAAAATCGTCTATTTTTATTTTATAAACTTTTATGGAAAAATGATTACATTGACTTGGTGTTGATGTGTGACCTGAAAAATTTATGTATTTGTGTTATATTCATATATTTTTATTTTAATCTTATTTAAAGTGTTATATATTAATATAAATTTTAATAAGTTAATAATTTATTATATAAATTTTGACATATTAATATATTACATTGAATTCTTATTTTTTATGTCATATTTTATGGTATATTTAAATTTATTTAAATTTATATTATGTAGTTATATCATATCCAATATTATCATATATTTGTCTCAACTAAGGACTAAAGTTGTCCATAAACTGGGCTAGATCGTAGCCAACAAAAATTTGAAATCTATATCCAAACCTATTTTTGATCCAACTAGACTTGTTGACTTAAATCACTGTTTATTTTTATTAAAAAATTATTTTTATATTAATAATTATATATTTTATAATTAAATATAAATATAAATATATTATTTTAATCAAAACCTGCCCGAGCCTTTGATAGGTTTACCAAGGAGGACAGCAATTTAATACAGCACGTAGCAGGTGACAACATATAGGTCAGCAAAATTAAAATGGGTTGACCAACAGAAATTTGATTGAGCCTGCAGCTAATATTGAAGCTTTCCCTGGTTTAAATATTTTCTCCAGTAAAGCAGCAATTTTTTATTAAAATATGTTAGAAATTGTTAATCATAATGAAAGAAACTGAAACATGGAATATTAAATTGAAATTAAAAATCGCCAAGAAGATTCGAAGCATTATGGATTCATAGTACACATATATAATCACCTTCATTTGTGTATGTATTCGTGTATGTATACTGTTATTTATTGTTATAAAATTGTAATAAATTCAACAAAATTATTATAAAAAATTTTAAAATAAAGAAATATTTATTCACATCTAAAAAATTATTCATTTTTACAGCCCATTTAAAAGTAATCTATTCATCCTTTTTATATATATATTATTTCAAAATTTTTTTCTCACCCATGTGTTCAAAATTTATCATGTATTTTTTTAATATATTATTTATTTATTTATTTTAGTATACTCTAAAGTCTAAAAGGATATGTGACAATTTCTTAATCTCGTTGGTGAAATTTATGTATGAGATAATTTATCTTAATTTAATATATATACTCCTTGATATTTACTTGTTATCATTTTTATGGGCTTTTCTCTAGTTTGTTATTTTAACTATTTTATTTATCCTGGATCAAATTCTCTTCATTTGATTTAGATTAAATTGTAGGAACATTTGTTCTTTAATAAATGATTTGCATACTTTAAAACTTTTTTGCACATTGTAGATTCATTTATCCAAATATTAGTAGACCCTTTTTGTTTTGTGTGTGTTCTTTTCTTGGTCACTTGGAAAGCTTTCCGCTTTCTTAAACCGAAAAAAATGTGTACTTAAAAGCTCTTATGCATTCTATGTGATCGTCTAAGAAAATGAGAACGAAAGTGAAGTAAAATATACTGCAATTATGTTGGACTTGTTTGATGGTATCTGTCAAGCTAAAACAAATTAAATTAATGACAGTAAGTAAACAATTAATATTTAATAAACTCAACAAACTGTAATATTTCTAAAGCTAGAAAAACAATATTTGGAAGAAATGAAGAACAAAAATAATGATGCAAACGTTTATAGAAACTGCAAGAAGAAAATGTAATGTCAATGTTTTCAAATTACATGAACTTGCGGCTACATATGAGGAAAAAATTGTATCACAAAAGAAAAAAAAAGGAAGAAAAAGGTTTCAGAGGATGTTTGAGCCAGAACTGCCCTATCATCAGATGACCTACCAATTAAAATTCGGAGAGAAGTTTCTAACTAGTTAGCCTACCAAAATAAACATTAAATTTCCACTTTAGTTCTCAGCTTTCATATCAGTTCAAGTTGCAGAAAAATGCAATCCACAATTCTAACAAACATTTCATTTGTGTTCTCAAAATTTCATAAATCAAAGTGAAAATAATTTTTTATTCCTATATCTTGATAAAAGGGAACAAAAATATTTTTTTTGGGGTTAAAAAATCGTTGAAAAGTTCTATTGACGGAGTACTTGTCGGAGATGGTATTGAATAAGGTCAAATATTAAAGCTTGGAGGACTAGACATGAAACTACCTTCTATGAAATTCCTGTTCTCATGAGGAACAGGACTCAAACCATGGAAGAAACTGGTTGAGTTTGGATCAGAATGTGGTGAGAAGAAAATTGATGATACTGGATGTAGTGAGGTTGGCCTTCTAGACAAAATTCCTGGAAAGAAACTTGTTTCTTTCAACCCCAGGATTAATCTCTATGCCTTCTACAAACCCAAAGTTTTCTTCACTAATTTCCCCTTCTGGTGACTTTTGTCTTCTCTATTGTAGCAATTCTTGCCGCCTGTGAGAGATCGCCACTGCTATCATTGAATAGTGGATGATACTTGGATGTTGATGGTGGAAGCGGTGAAGATCCCAAAGACGATGATGTCGAGCCTGTAAGACGCTGAACTAGGTCCATGAAGTCGCTAGGGTTTGTGTGGATCACCTTTGGTGACACAGTGTAAATGATTACTGGAGGCCTTATTTTTGTCAGTTGTTGCTGCAGTGGTTGTGGTGCCAGTGGTGGTTTCTTGATCTTGTACGAGTCTTTATGGACCTTCAAAGGAGCAGGACGAGGACCTTGAAGGTCTTTCCTAGGCGATCTACTCGTGGGAAAATCCAAATTCATGTTAAATTTTGAATGAAATCACTAAAAATAAGATGCAAGTCAGGTGGACGATAATGATGAAGTGGAACAAAAGGGCACAAGAGGTATATAAAGAGGCAAGTGAGTGGAGAATAATTTAATGTGGAAGAAAATGAGTAAAACTTGGCTACTTGTACAGTGATGTTTTAGGGGAAATGGAGGGTATAAATGTTTGAAGTTGTCTCATTGCCAAGTCAGAGAGAGCAATGATGGCGTAATCTTCCTTATAGAATAATTTAAGTAAAGAAAAATGTACGACACAGTCCACGCAGACAACATATTAATTGATTTGATTTTTTTTTTTTTTTTTGTATAAGCAAAAAAATAACATTATAGTATTTGAAAATTTCATACCGAAGTTGTCGTGAGAAAATAATTATTATATTAGATAACTGAATGCAGTTATAAATTTTTTAGAGTTAAATTCCCTTAGGGTATTGATTTTTTATGTGATAATTTAGAAGGGTTTTTTTTAATAATATGTTTGAAGGTTATTATATTCTTTCTATGTTTCATTCAAGGCGAGTATCTAAAATCTATTTTATAATTATATATATTTTATATAAAAAATGGTGGCTTAAAGATAGAGATAAGGGTTATAGACGTTAGAATTCAAATATCAAATTTATTAATTATCATCTCTTAAAAAATAATTATATTAATCAACTAAATTAAATTTTAAAATTTCATCTGTATGAAACATAAATTAATAGTATTAAAATATATCTCAATTTCTTGAATTTTCCGTACATACTATCCCCGTCCTAATTAATATAAGTATATTGGGCTGTATGGGAAGGGACCTCTTTTTCCCGCATCTTATAAATAGAGGTGGTAATTAGGTCATTTCAAGTTCAAGCTCTTTTGTGTTCAGGCTTGTTTAGATTTGAATCTGTTTGGGTTTGGGTTTATTTGGGTTTAAACTTTTTCGGGTTCAACTATGTTTTAAATCATTTTTTATTTTATATTAAATGTAATCATTTTTATGTAATTTTGAATTTTAAGCTCAGGCCTGAATTTGGCTCAGCTTAGCCTAAGAAAGCTTAGTTCGTTTCCATGGGCCCAGTTGTGGTCGAAAAAATTTTAAAGTTCTAAGCTCAAGACTGGATTTAGCTCGACCCACCGATTTAGACACGAATCACTATTCATAATATTAAAAAATTATTTTTATATTAATATTTATATATATTATAATTAAATGTAAATAAAAATATATTATTTCATTTTAAAAATACTGTTTCAGATCGAGTCTTCTTGAAACTTAAAATTTTAGACTCGAACTTGATCATTCTAGGCTTGGCAAGTTGGGCAGGCTACTTGACCTATGGACAGGTCTAGTTTCTAGTCTAAATCTAACATATGATTTTTTTTTTTTGGATATGGTATTATCTATTATGGCTTCCATATTTTTTAATTTATCTTATTACTTTGTTATACTAGTATCAGATTCTAATTATTATTACTTAAAAGAACAATAATAAATAAGAATAATATTTAAAGAAGCACTTAAAATTTTATTACTAACATTCATAAACTCTCAATATTCAATGAGTTTAATTGATTAAACTAAAGAAAATATGATAAATAGATGACATACGTTATTGACAATGTTTTCAAAGTTTACGATATGATTTAATTTTTGATAAATTATTATTTTATCATATATAAACCTGCTCAAGGGTCGGGTATACTTTTGTTCCAAGCTAGGCCAACCCAGCCTCAACAGTGATTTTAAATTAAAATAATATATATTTTTATTTAAATTTATTTATAAAATATATAACTATTAATAAAAAAATATTTTTAATGTGATGAACAGTAATTCTAGCCTAAAGAACAGGTCTAGGCATGTCAAACAAGGGTTTGAGGTTGGGATTTTAAAAAACTTTTGGTCGCGACCAAGCCAACACATGAGCAGATTTAATCATATATAAAATAAAAATTGAATTGTTAATATTTAATTAAATTATTAAAAATATTAAAATAAAATTGATAATTAAAGTTTTCGTTTTATAAAAATTTTTTAATTATAGTTTTATCATGTTTATTCTTAGTATTAAATTTGGGTTCAGGTCCTTTTTGGTTCAGGTTTTGGCCATTTCGAGTTTGGGTTTTCTCAAGTTTAGGCCATTAACCTTTTGGTCAAATCGAGTTTGATTCGGGCTTGAATTTTCTTGAACGAGTTTTCAAGTTTAGGTTCATGTTGCCACCTCCACTTATAAATATTCGCCCATTATGTTGATTTCCAAGCTTGAAATTAGAGATTTGTGTAATTATGCATATATAATCTTTTTCATTGCTGGACTAAATCTCAAGTTTTAATTCGTGAGCTTTGTTTCTTTAAGAATTTCTTTTGATTGTTATATCTTTATCTTTTATTATAGCAATTTTTTTGTGGTTTTTAATTTTTAATTTCAAACATGGGTTTTTTCGAGAATACATGGTTTCCTAAATTTACACTACATAATATTATTTTTTTATTTGTAGACGCTTATTCATTATATGGGTATCATACGTGCATTTTTAAACAGGATGAACTTTTCACTTTACATTAGGTTATCTATTATTACTATGCAGTTGGTTGATTAAAGTTAATATCCCATGAAAGTTTCACTTTCATATCCTTGGATCAATGTCTTTGTATCGCATTATATACATTAGACAACCCTCAATTTATTTTCTGATGACTAGTGTTCTTTATAATCATAAGTTTAGATAACCATATCTTCTCATAAATTCTTACCCTTTCATTTTTTGTTTCAAAATTTGAAGAAGCAAGAAAGAGAACCTAATTAACTCTTGGAGATAAGAGGTTAGGAATTGATTATGTAATTATTAAATTAAACGTAGTGAAATTTTAAAATTTTAACAACTCTCTAAATATTAGAATCATGTTGACATACAGCTACATAATAAAGAAATATTTTGCATACCTTGAGTGGTTGTTTGTTGCAAACAAAGAGAAATATGAAGTTTGGTTGTTATAAACTAATAGTTGTCTACCAATGTTGGTTGGTTCAAGTGGTTCAGTACATGTTCCCTTTAAGTAAGGTCTTGAGTTCAAGCCTTGTGAATGCAGGAAATCAGCGTTGAGAAAGCGTAACTCTATAGTGAGTTGACCCACCTTGAATTGGGTTAATTTGGATCCAATGGACTTTCGAATACTAAGGTTTTAAGTGGAAAAAAATAGCTGTCAAGTGTTCAATCTTTAATATTAAGTCTATTCAAAACAAACAAAGAGAAAATAACCTTCACCAAAGTTGTGTAGTACTAAACAAAGTTTTGTACTAGTGGACTCTTCAATTGCTTTTTAATTTTCTTTTATCTCGAAAGTTCTCAATAGATAAGATTAGAAAATATGGCTTACAGAATAATCTTATAACATGTTCACAATAGACCATTTTAAAAAGATGGTGTAGTTGGCCAATTCCTATCCCTCATAAGAGTTAGGCTTTTGGTCATTCTCTTTGGACTTTTAATTTATTCAATTCAATGTTTTGAAGCTTTAAACTTCTTTTAATTAAATCTAATGTAATTTAACCAAATTTAATCTTTAACAAGCTTTGTTTCCTATTAAATTCTTAAACATATGGGTGATAAATATAAGCAATGTAATCTTTAATTAATTTGGATTATATGAATCAAATCCTTTGAGTTCATCATTAATTCTTAAATTATCATCTACTCATCTAGTAATGAATAATGAGCCTAATTGCTAAGAAAAATCAATGAGGTTTGACCAACCTAGTAATGAATCATGATAGTCATCTAGTAATGATTCATGAAACTAATTATTAAAAAAAAAAAAATCAATGAGTTTTAACTAATCTATTAGTGCTTAGTTGCCAATATAATGATCCATCCATCACTTAATATCTTGATTTAATAGTGAGTATCAATTAGTGTCTACTTAATTTTTGGTAACCATATTAAATATTTAATTAAGACATTAACTCTTTCAATAAGTTCTAGAATCTTTCCAAAACCTTATTCCACTTTGGTTGAAAATTTCTTAAGTAAATTCTTATTAAAACCAATGAGATATTCTCTTTATAACCTAAGCTAATGACTCCTATCTTGATTAATTACTTATACATCTTCATATGTCCAATGTTATATTACAAAAACAACTGACTAAAGCATTCATGTATAGGACCATAAGTGAAGTAAATATAAGATTATTAGTAATCTCGAAGTCAAATGATCACTTATATAAGAACTATATTAGAATATTACCATAAACACTAACACTGTGTTTGGTTTGATGGAATAGCAATTCATTATGGGTCGATTCGACTTGCCCTAATGACACAACTGTTTGGTTTTCAGAATGGTATTCCATGGAACGGCCGATTTAGCCTCATTCCTTAAAGTCCTAAATTAGCCATTCTGCATCCTTTTCAAAATAACTATACGAGCAACCATTGAATAGCTCAAAACATTTTTCCTTGAGAAAATTTTCTCTCACTTAAGGGTTTCAAGCCAGGGTAGATGTAAGGGGTTTTATGGCTTGACATTTAAGGAAGATGAGAGTGGACAATGGCAAACAACATATCAAAAAAAAAAAAAACTTTTAGGGTGGCAAAGGGAGAAGAAAAAATGTGGAAATCATGAGTTATTTTTGTATATCTACTTTTTTCAATTGATAAGGAAAAAAAACCAATTACATAAATGGAAAGACGAGATTAAAAGGTGGTTTTAGCTAAAATTTAAAAGTTTTTTCGATTAGATGATGAAAGCTATGGCATGCCATTGGAATCTCGATAATTTAAGGTTTAAGAGGTTCAAGATGAAGATGTAGGAGAGAGGCGAGGAGAAAGGTTTGATAAAAGAGAAAATGTTGGAAGAAATGAAAGGAGAGAAAAGTAAGAGTATTTATAAGGTAAAAAATTAAAATATATTATATAATAATTTGTACTAAAATATATTATTCAATACAAAATATTTTCATATTATATAGTAGTTATTATTTATAAATATTTTTCATATAATATGGGAAAATCTTTTTTATAAAACATATTAAAATATAATATCTAAGTGATTTATTTTATATGATTTTAGAATTATTAAAAATATTTTAAATATTTTTATAATAAAAATTTTTAAATTAAATTTTTGTAATTAAGATATTATTTTGGGTAAAATTAACTTTCTATCTATTCCTTACCTATTCTTTAATATCATCTTAACCAACCAAACAATATAATACAATTCATTGTATATTCCATTCAATCAACCAAACTACATAATATATTGTTAGCTTAAGGTAAAGATTGAACCAAGAGGGGGTGAATTGGTTCAATAAAAATTGGTCACAAAGTTATCTTTTACAAAAATTTGAAATAAATTAAAAGTAAAAAGGAGTTAAAGATAAGAAAAACAAACAATCAATATATAAAGGTTTAGTCCTTGAACTTGGAACCTACATCCTTTCCTCTTGGCACTTCCTTGCCAAGGTGATTCCCACAATTCACCAATGAAATTATCACCTTTAAGGCTAAGGTATAACCTTACATCTCTATCTTTTAAGGCTTAGATAGAACCTTTTAATCCTCTTAAGCATTCTACCCCAAATTCTTAAGTGTTTTCACTCAATTTAATACAACTTTTTTATGATATGAATGAAGTGTTTGCAAACAATTAGAATCTCTAGTTGGTGGGTGTTTGCTGGAATTTAAATACAAAATGGATGAGATACAAATAAACTTGAAAGAGTATAAATTGGATATAAAAAGAATAAAGAATTTGAAGACTTTGAACTTTTGTTGTTCAATGCTTGATTGATCTTATTATCTCTTGCTTCTTCAGTTGTTGGGAACCTCTATTTATAGCTTGAAATTGATTTATAGACGTTGGGTATTAAATGAGGCTAGTGGATAGCCATATAGTAGCCTTCATAAATTCTTGTTTTCATTCAGACCTATACTGTTGTATCGATATAGTACAAGGTGTATCGATACAAGAATTAAAAATATGATCGTTACAAGTTGTTCTATCAATACATCAAATTGAGTATCAATACTTGTCATCATGTACCGATACAGACACACTTGTATCAATACATTTAGGGGTTTTAGCTAAACCTTAGATACTGCTAAGCAATATATCGATATATATAGGGTGAGTATCGATACTTATTGTGTTGTATCAATACATGGTAATTTGTATCGATACATTTGAGGGTTTTAAACATAGTATCGATACATTTATGCATTGTGTTGATACATCCCTTTAAACTCCTTTGTAAAATGATTTTTCTTAGCTTGAATTTGACTCAAGCATATCTAAAAAATATTCTAAGTATAAATGTGTATTTTGGAATATATATTTTTTAGAAAATAGGAACTTATTTTTTTTTTTTTAAATATTTTCAATTTAACACAAGTACTAAGTTGGAACAATTGAGTACAAGCTAATTTAGCTTAAGTTATTGTTATATCAAAACCAAAATTAATTCAAAGCTAACATTCTCCCCCTTTTTAATATAACAAAACTTAAGATAAATTTACTTCTTAATGACTCCCCTTAAATTTTTGAGATTTGTCATGAAAAACTCCCCCTCAATAAAAGCAATGGTTTTCAAAAGTTTTAGTTAAGAAAATAGAGTCCTTTAAAGCTACAACATTTTAAATCTATAATATTACCCATGGTTTTCACAAATCAAACTATAGCATGTAAAAGTGTTCAATATCAACATGTTATTGGGTTCCAACGTGATAATATAATCATCATAATCAATTGCATAACAATATCACCATATCATTAGATGCAAGACATATTTGGTAAATTTATAGCATAGACATATTTGGCAAATTTATAGCATTTCTCGCCCTTTTGTTATATCAAAACACAGGAAAGATCAATTCAAAGCAATGGAGAAAATGCAATCATAGTGTGCAGAGGTAAAGATAATTCATTGAGAATAAGGCACTAAATAAATTTAACAAAATAAGCAAAAGATGTCCAATGGAATAGAAAGAGTTTGAGAACCATAATATCCTAAAAACCTTAAGAGTGATCCCAAAATGAGCCTAATATGACTAATTATCATTGGTTGGATAATCTTTGGTGGGTGGAGAAGTAAGTAGATGAACTTGAGGAAAGGCTATTGAGAAGTTATAAATTGCTTAATCAATGCCCGATGACTATGCTTGAGACTAGAAAGGCGAGCATCAATAGAATTAAAGTGATAATCCCAAGAATCAAAGCATTACTCCCATGTGTCAAGACAGACCATGATGGAATCTTATATAATTTGGATGTCAATGGGCATGGATGATAAGGTATCATGAGCTAAGGTTAGAGGAGGTGCATCATGCTCCACATTATCACCATTATGATCATCGAGATAGAGAGCAGCTGGTTGCACATGTGGTGGAGGTGGTTGTCGATGGGCTTTAGGAACAAAATTGACTCGTTAAATGTTATACTTGGCAAACACCATGGATTTTCATCCAATATAGCAATAGAAATATACCATAATCTTAGGGTCGCAAGCAAGATCAAGACCTTAAGTTTTGAGGTACTAGCTTAAGGCCATGCCATGTAGGAGGCTATGATAACCACGAACACAAAGGACAAGGTCTGCAAAGATAAAGTGGGCAAGGTTTGGACAAGTTTCAGTTTAGATTATATGTAACCACCAATAGTCAAAGTCACTAATTAAGGTCTGTTTGGTGCCATAAGGGTGAAGCACATGAGAATTGATAAGATAGAATAGGCAATCAATTGGAGGAAGGAGGGTGGCTTTGTTATTTGGAGTACGTAAGATAGCCGGTGTCAAACCATTATTGGTTATACATTTATTCGAGAAACCAAAAGTGGTCATAAGTGAAGCACAGTTGACTATGAGATCTTGTCCCATAAGATAAGATCAAATAGCAATGACATGATCATGATCATGATCATGATCATTAATGATAAGCGAAACATTGCTAAAGAACGCTCAAACAAGGCTCTTGCAAATAAAAAAATTAAGAGAAAAAAATTTGGTTTATTCGAAGGTATCAAAAGCTTGGAGATAGGGATAAGCAATGGATCAAAAAAAAAGAAAAGTTAATAACTCAACATTATTGGATAGGCGTGCGAGCATAGATGGTATTAAATCACTCATTAGCTCGTACGTCTTGAAAATATGAGTAAAAAAATGATTTATTTTGGGTTGAAGATAGTTGACAAGCAGAAAAAGTGAAAGCATGGATGATGGAACCTTGGCAGTAGATGTGTTGTTTGGTTTTGGGGGGCATCATAACGTGTTAAGGCGGTTGGGGAACTTTGTTGAACAGATGTTGGCAAGGTAGGATTAGAATGTGATTCGAACAACCTAAGGATAGGATAAATTATGGTGAAGTGATTAGAGTGACTTGGAAGGAATCAGACAAAGTGAGAGTAAGTTCAGATAAGGTTTTATGAGAGTCATGTAGGTAGCCGAAGAGAGGGGTGAGTAAAGATGCTGGAGCAGGTGGGGTGCTAAGGAAGGGTTGTTTGAGGAATATGGTCAAGCAGGTGGTGGGTAGAGGGTTTTGGTGGCAATGAGGAATACTTTAGGAGTAATTTTGAAATTTATCACAATAAGCAAGGTTAGGAAGGCTTGAAAATGTAACAACACTCAAAAATTTAGAAGAGATTTGGCAAATTTTAAGGTTTTTGAAGAGAAAATGGTTAGGGTTTGAGTTAGGGAATTTTTTGAAATTTTATGGTTTTGGGTGCTAATGAATTCATTTTTTGAAATAAAATGGTGAATTTTATGAAAAATAACTTCATGAAAGGATAAAGATTAGATGAGGTATGGTGATTGAGAAGTGATTAGGTTAAGGGAAACTAAGTGAACAGTGGCTGAGGCTTGATGATAATGAAGTTGCACGTGCAAGGATAGCCTAAATTAACAGTTTTTATTGATACAAACTACGAATATTGATACACTGTTAGTCAAGTATCTATTACAACGTGCCCCAAGGTGGATCCTCACGGATCTAGGGTGAATATGACTTAAAATATTTTTTCTGACTAGGAAATGTCTTCTTGACCGAGACTTTTCCTTCGCAACATGATGAGAAGAGAAAGTATGAATTCTTGACTCATATACAGTAAGGGGGACCATAAGATGAATCACTCATCTTATTAGTCTCGGATGACCATCACAAAGTGGCCAATTCTTGGAGCCACCACCGATCATTTTAGGCTAGGCATGATCGATACCTATTGAAACCTATGTCTTAAGTTACGAAACTTGAAACATCAATTCCACGGTCTACATAGTACCAAAGATTCACCATTTGAGTTCGGGTGTTGGTTATGCACGATGAGGCATGAACCTCTTTGCGACGCCCAAAACGGTACCTTACTAGTTATGTCTTATCTCAGTTTTGATTCTTTCGACCTTAACTCATCATTATTTTGATATAACCCCCTTTTAATGCATGAATTTTCTACAAATACAAATTCAGGTTTTGATGAAAAGATTTAATCTCATATACGCCCCGGATAAAAAGGGAATATGGAATTTTTAATGCAAATGACCTTTGGATTTTACTTGGAAAATGGAATATTCTATTTTGGGAACTGGAGAGATACCTATGCGGAACATCGCCTTTAATTTTACTTAAAATGATTTGAAAATATAAATGCAAATAATCATCACAAAGAAATCACATTAGTAAGGCAACGAATGAAGTAACATAACATGAACCATTCAATGTAATGATAAACAGAAAGGATGGACTATTGGAATTTATCTCGCAATTGGCATCGATTATCTGGGAATAATCGAATTGACAATTTTTAAGATGGATCTGGGTTCTTTGATTGAATGAGGTTTTTTTTTTTTAAATAAAAAGGGGTTTGACTCTTGATAAATTCATGGAAATCCAGGAAGAAGAAAAATTTGATTGTAGTTGAAAGACAATGTTAGAGTATCCCCTCGAAAAGATGGGGTTAGAGTTTCCCCGAGGATGACGAATAATTTTGACAAAGGAAGATTTTTAAATTTTAACAATTTTGAAAAAGTAGGGTTGGAGTATCCTCTCAGAAGGTCAGGTTTGGAATATCCTTGAAAGTGAAATGTCCGACACTCTTTAAAGAAGTCAAGTTGGAAAACTTAAGTTGACAAAACTTTATGATTTAGAAAATGAGTAAGCATTTTGACGATTTTTGGCAAAAAAAATTATTGTGAATGAGGATGGTAAAGATGTAAAATATATTTGTGCCTTGATACGAGCCTATGGGAGGTCAAAGCATGTTCACGACGCTGATCAGGGTGATATAGTGGCATTCGAATGTCTCAAGATGAAGCTCAAGAAAAAACAACTCAATTTTGACCATAACCGAAAATAGGGGATAGCATTGCGTTATCTCACTTCATGAATTTATTCTAAATTGGTTTAAAGGCTATAGAGGGTGGACAAGATACCATTAGAAAGGTAACACGAAGAGGGTCAACCTAAAAATATTCCCAATATCCCAAAAGAAATCATTATCTGGGGGAATAAGTTTTCGTATTTGGACTAATTACCCTGCTGGCAGAACATACGAGGGTCAGGGTGTGTCAAAATTTGAAAAATCATCTTAGACTCATTTGGTATCAAAAAATTGCACATGATACCTTTATGAAAATGGAATTTCATGAATCATTTAGGAAAAAATGTTTGAAAAAATTTAGAAAAATCATTTAGTGGGTTTGAACGGCCCAACTAGATTACATGTTGTGGATTCTAGGGGTTCTAGGCAGTTTAGATTTGAAAAATCATAACTCCCTCATTTGAAATGATCCTAGGATGAACAAGACATCGTTTTAAAGATAATTTGATACACTTTCAGAGAAAAAATCAGAAAATTCATGAAAAATTATTTGGGATTTTAAACTAATTTTTCAATTTGCAATAGTTGTGCTACCAGTAGGGAACAAAGCAAGGCAAGGGATATTTTTTTATATTTCTTTATGTTTTTGGGTCCAAACTTGAGTCATTGACATTCAAACGTCTATGGCTGAAGGGAAAAAGTGGAATGAGCATCACAAACTCATTTGCACATCCTCAGAGTTTCTTGGGATGATGAAACAGCCCGTTGATCATACCACTCAAGGTTTCGACTAAAAAACAAGGCATAAACATTTCGGGAACAAGTGCAAGGCCATTTTTGTTGGAAAATTAGAAGATTTGAGCTCATTTAACCAAGATTCCAGATCTAGAAAACTTAATTTTCCTTAAGATTTTTTTGCTAAGTTTGAGGAAATTGCTAAGTTCATGCTAATCCTCATTGGTTGAGGTTAACATGCTTAGCTTGGGGAGGTTTTGAAAATTAGTTTTTTTGATAGCCATCACACATGCATTTAGACAAGGAGAACACAATGAACATAACATGAATGGGGATGCTAACTTTACCAATGGTCTTGATAAAGAAAGTGTTATGCACACATCTCATGAAGTGAAGCATGCCAAAAATGACAATGATTCTTGACAAAATTCAAGTTAACATATAAACACACTTGAAATATGCTAGGCTAAGGATTTATGCATGGATTGAACATAGTATGATGCATGAATATGGCATAAAATGCAAGAACAAGAGCTATCAAAAAATAATGAGGATGAAATAACACTTTGCACATCAAAAGGGGCATCAAGGCAACCAAATCCTAAGCTACCACAACCAAAAGCCATAATAATGCATGGGAATCCTAAGAGGGTGGTGGAAGCATGGAAAGCTCACCAAAATGATGAAGATGCTAAAAAATCAAAAATAAAATTGATATAAGTAGGAAGTTATACTAAGAAAGCTTCGATTTTGGTCAAGTGGTTAAAGCAGCAGAGATGGCCTAAGTCCTTTCTTTTCCTTGTTTTTAATTAGCAAGAAACATGAGAAAAAGAAAGGCTTCAGTTCTGGTATGGGTGAGGATGATTTTTCAAAGTGTATAATGGCTGAAAGTGAGTGTTTGAGGCTATTTTTGAATGATGAGTGAAGGGCTACAGGATTCTATTTTTTTATGTGTGAATGAGTTGGGAGAGCTAAACAAGCTAGAAAAAAAAAGATCCTTTAGCTAAGATATTGATGGCATATTATACCAACACTTTAGAGCTAAATTAGAGGTGTTTTTGGTCATTTCTCAAAGGGAAAAGTTATGACAATTTATGGCTATAGGGTAGCTATAGGAAGCAATTTGCTGCCAATGTGATGGATGTAGGATGGCTGGTTTGATTGCTGAAATTAGATACCAGCAAGTAAGGTAGCTGATGGTGATCTTTGTCAACAAACAAGGGAGGAGTAGGGTGATCATATGACATTGACCCTTTATGATCTAATTTAAATTTTAAAAAAGTGTTTTGATTAATTCACAAGTCCAAATTCATAATCTGATATGGGTTTTGATATTTTCTAATGCAAAATTGAATTAAAATCGAGCTTTGGATTAATGGTGGACAAGTAAAAAATGCCCTAACCATGGAAAATGGCCTGCATGTATAGATACATTGATGAACCAGAATGTATCGATACAATGAACATTGTATCGATACTATGAAACATTGTATCGATACAATGAAACATTGTATTGACACTTGTTGATGTGTATCGATACATCTACTCAACAGAATGCAAGTTTTGGTTCTAGCATGGCCTAGTATCGATACATGAGTTCATGTATCGATACACATACTCATGTTTCAATACGTTTACACATTGTATCAATACACATGGGATATTTTGAATTTTTAGGTCGTTGAAGCATTGTATCGATACATGAGAACCATGTATCAATACATTCAGGCAAAATCATGAATTTTCCTATGTCTTTTATCCTCGAACACCTGGAACTACATCCTTTGATGCCACATCTTTGAATTTCTTTTTAATAGATCCATAAGCATTCTTGACCTCCTCAAAAAAAAAAAAAAAATCGACCGACGGTATTACCCCCTTTCACGTCCATGCCCCAAATTGCTAAAAATTAGCTCGGATAAAATAAGGTGTCTACAGTATCGATATAGAGAATAATTTTGGGTTTTGTATCGATACTGTGAACTTGGTCTCAAGACTCAAGATTATGCTTTGCTTGTATTGATACAAACTGAGAAGTGTCAATACATTGTCTCGATACTTAGAGTTACATATGGATACATAGAACAATTCTGGGTTCAGTATTGATATCATGAACTATGTCTCAGGACTAAAAATGATCTTTGGCTTGTATCGATATGTATAGCTTCGTATGGTGCCATTTTTACTTATTTAGTATCGATTCAATGATACTACCAAATTACTCATTGAGAAACATTTACAAATGCAAAATTTAGAAAAAAATTTGATATCAAAATCATTTTGCTTGAACAAAAAATCAAAATTTGACCATAAAACAAAATCATTCAAGCATCAAGAGGCATAAAAGAATACATCATTTATAAACAAAGAGGTATGTAAGGCTAGCTTTTCTAATCAAGTAAGGTAAACATAGTTTAAACTATATTGAGGCAATGTATTAGAATCTTATCAAACTTATAAATGTAGGGTGCATTCATTAAACCAAGTTCTCTTCTAATTGTGCAAAATCTATCCTTGTCAAGTGGTTTAGTAAAAATATCAACTAGTTGATGTAAAGTATCAATGAATTCAAGCACTACATCACCCTTTTGCACATGATCTCTAATAAAGTGATGTCTAATCTCTATGTGCTTAGTTTTAGAGTGTTGAATTAGATTTTTAGTGAGACAAATAGCACTAGTATTGTCACATTTAATAGGAATATGATCCATGGTAATGCAAAAGTTCTCCATATGTTGTTTTATCCACAAGATTTGGGAAAAACAACTTTTCGCACATATGTACTCCACTTTGGTTGTGGATAAAGCAACACTGTTTTGTTTCTTGGAGAACCATGCTATGAGCATATTTCCAACAAATTGATAAGTACCGAAAGTGTTTTTCCCATCAATTTTACATCCACCAAAATCTATATCAGAATAAGCATGTAAGGCAAGAAATGATTCTTTTGGGTACCAAAAGCCTAAATTAAGACTGTTTTTAAGATATCTAAAGATTCTTTTTATAGCAACTAAATTTCATTCCCTAGGTGACGATTGATATCTAGCACATAGGCATACACTAAACATTATATCGGGTCTACTTGCGGGAAGATATAGCAATGAGCCTATCATAGACCTATAAAGTTTAAAGTTAATACATTTACCTTTTTCATCCTTCTAAAGCTTTGTTGAAGTACTTATAGGTGTGGAGCAAGGCTTTGCTTCATCCATTTTGAACCTCTTGAGTAATTCTTTTGTATACTTTGCTTGATTGATGAAGATGCCATCTTTTGTTCGCTTGACTTGTAGCCCCAAAATGAATGTTAATTCTCTTATCGTGCTCATCTCGAATTCACCTTGCATTAACTTAGAAAATTCTTGATGAAAAGATTCATTGGTAGCACCAAAAATAATATTATCAATATAAACTTGAACTACTAAAGTGTCTTTACCTTTGACTTTTATAAAAAGAGTTTTGTCAATATTGCCTCTATTTAAACCTTTTTCAATTAAAAATTTTGAAAGCCTTTCATACCATATAAGGTTTTTAAGAGTTTAAAAACATGATCGGGATAATGAGGATTTTTAATGTTAGGAGGTTGCTCAATATAAACTTCCTCATTAATAAAATCGTTTAAAAAAGCACTTTTGACACCATTTGAAACAACTTGAAATTATTAAAACATGTAAAGGTTAATAGTATTCTAATCATCTCTAGTCTAGCTACAGGTGTATAAGTCTCATCAAAATCAATTTCTTCTTCTTGACTATATCCTTTAGCTATTAATCTAGCTTTATTTTTATCTATAGTTCCATGCTCATCAAGTTTGTTCCTAAAGACCTATTTAGTACCTACAATGGGATAATTACTAGGTCTCCCCACTAAATTCCAACTTTACCTCTCTTAAATTGATTTAACTCCTTTTGCATAGCCATGATCTAGCTATAATCCTTTAGAGCCTCATCTAAATTCTTATGTTGAATTTGTGAAAGAAAAGCTACATAATTGCATGTATCTAAGAGATAGTCTAGTTCTTACCCCTTGATTAGGATCACTAATTATCTCGCTTTCTTTGACATAAATCAACTTTCTAGGATTATTTTTTTCTCTTTCAACTTATGTTGGCTCATGTAACTTATCTTCTTCTGGAGCTTATTGATCTCGAATTATTTGTTCTTGCTCCTTGGATGATGCTTTAACCTAATGTCTACATCATCACTATCAAGAGATACCTTTCTCAAGGTTGAGTTAGCTTCATCAAATATAATTAAACACTCTATAAGCTTTGGAATTTGTAAAATAGCCAAGAAAAATTCCTTCATCACTTTTTGCATCAAATTTACCAAGATTATCCTTTCCATTTTTTAACATAAAACATTTGCATCCAAAAGGATGAAAATAACTAATGTTAGGCTTTCTTCCTCTAAAAAGTTCATATGAAGTTTTCTTTAAAATTGGCCTAACCACTGCTCTATTTATAATGTAGCAAGAAGTGTTAATGGCTTCCACCCAAAAATACCTTAGTAAATTTTTTTTTCAAAGCATAGTTCTAGCCATTTCTTCCAAGGTTTTATTTTTCCTTTCAATAACTCCATTTTGTTGAGGGGTTTAGGAGCCAAGAAATTATGGCTAAGGCCATTTTCATTACAAAATTTGTCAAAGCTAAGATTTTCAAATTCTTTTCCATGATCACTTCTTACACTTGAAATAGAATAACCCTTTTCATTTTCAATAATTTTGCAATAAGTAATGAGTTTTTCTAATGTTTCATCTTTAGAGCTTAAGAAGACAACCCAAGTAAACCTAGAGTAGTCATCCATAATAACAAATCCATATTGTTTATCACCTAAGCTTAATGTCCTTGTAAGACCAAAAAGATCAATATGAATAAGTTGTAATACTTTAGTAGTTGAAACAATGTTAATTGGTTTGAACGAAGCTCTCCTATGTTTTCCTTGAACACATGCATCACATATTCTATCATTATCAAATTTTATTTTTAGCAATCCAACAACAAGGTCTTTCTTATATAAATTTGAAATTAGTTTCATACTAGCATGCCCTAATCTTCTATGCCGCAACCCAGACAAGTCATTATTATTAGCAACAAGACAAACATTTTGAGAAGACAAGTCATCTAGATGTACAATATAAAGATTTCCTTCTCTTTATCCTCTAAAAACAATTTTATTTGATTTAATATTAACAACTTGACAATTCATTGACTCAAAAATAACTTTCATGCTATTATAACATAATTGACTAATACTAAGGAGGTTATGTTTAAGACTTTTGACAAATAGAACATTTTCAATATTGGATGAAGAATTATTACCACTGGTTTCAATGTCTCCAATTTATCTTTTTGAGTTATCAGCAAAAGTAACACTTCCATTATCCTTGGGCCTTAGTTCCATGAATTGACTTTTGACACCGGTCATGTGCCTTAAACATCCACTATCAAGGTACTAAAATCTTTTCCTTGTTGAATTTGCCTTAAAGTAATGCTTTTCCTCATATAAACATAAAATCATGTTTTGTTTTTAGAAACCCAAATTTTCTTAGGTCATTAAGTATTAATATTCATAATTTTTATGGCTTTTGGAATCCATTTCATTTTAATAGCCTTATCTTGAGATGTACTAACTCCCTTAGGAATCCATACCCTTCTAATAAGCTTACTTCTATAAGTAATAACCTTTAAAGAACAAGTATGAAGTGTATGACCAAGTTTATGGCAATGAGTACATATGCCAGATGCATTAAATGATTTGTTTTATGTCATAAAGAAATTCTTAAAGTGAGTTTCTTTTTCAATTCTATTATGGCCTAAACCATTTTTATCAAAATATGCTTATGTGTTTCTAGTATATCATTCAATTTTTGTTGTGCCATATAAAACCTTGAGAATGACATATGCAAATTTTTATTTTTCTTGGTTAGATCATCAATTTTAACTTGTAACTCATCTACTTTCTTTTTAAGATTATTCTTTGTCATGCTTAATAATTCATTTTCTTCCTTAAATTTAGAAATCATTTTTCTATATTTTAAATTCATGGTTTCAAATTATAATGCTAACTCATCAAATATATCTTATAATTCATCAAATAGGTAGGGATTAGCATTAGAAGATACCATGGGCTCATCAAAAGCCATAAGACATAGTTTGGCCACTTTGTCATTATCATTATCGGATATATCACTATCACTCCATGTGGTCACCATAGCCTTCTTCTTTTGTTTCTTCGTATTTTGCTTCTTTTCTATTGGACATTCAAATTTGATGTGTCTTTTCTTGCACTCATAGCAAATAATTTGGTTTTTTTCTTTCTTGCTTAATTCTCCCTTCACTATTTCTCTTCTAGAAGGTCTTCTTGCCTTGTTCAATCTTGTGAACTTATTGAATCTTTTTGCATACATGGCCATCTTTTCATCTTCCTCAACCTCATCATCATCATCATTATCATCATCTTGAGTGGTTGATTTGAAGGCAACACTTGCCTATTTTTGGTGGCTCGTGACCATGTTTAATCTTTATCTCGTATGTTAGGAAAGAACTTATGAGTTCATCCAATGAAAGTGTGTTGCGATTTTTGGACTCTTTAATTGTAGTCACTTTTTTCAAGACTTGAGAAGACTATTGAGAAGCTTCTTCACCATCTCTTTGTTTGGATAGGTTTTTCCAAGTGCCTTCAACCTATTGATGATGTTCGTGAACCTATCTGACATTTCTTTGATGGTCTCATTCACTTTCATTTTGAACAATTCATAGTCAAATGTCAGCATACTTATTTTGGATTCCTTGACTTGATTTGTTTCTTCATGAGTGGTTGCTAACTTGTCCCACACTTGCTTGGCATTGTCACAAATTAAGACTTTATTGTACTCACTTGGGCCAAGAACATAGAATAATGTGTGCAATGGCCTTAGCATTCAATTATGACATCTTAGTATCTTGCTCATCTTATTCATTTTCTTTTTTTATGGCATAATAATGTCTCCAACCCTTTTCTTAAGGATGAGTGGTCTATTAACAATGATCTTCGATATTCCATAGTCATTTTTTTGGATAAAAAGTCTTATCCTTGTCTTCCAATATGAGTAGTTGTCTCATGATAGAATGGCCTTTAAGTTCCATAGCATTTGTATTTGACTCAAATGCCATGAAACATACTTCACCTTGGCTCTTGAGCTCTTTTGGACTTCTTGAGGCTTTAACCATCATGTTTGTATCTTTCATTCTTTGACCTAGTAAGGATCTTTTCTTAAGATTGTAAAACCTACAATAGAGACCAATGCTGTGATACTAATTGTTAGCTCAAGGTAAAGATTAAACCAAGCGAGGGTGAATTGGTTTTATAAAAAATTGATCACAAATTGATTTTTTACAAAGATTTAAAATAAATTAAAAGTAAAAAGGAGTTAAGGATAAGAAAAATAAACAATCAATATATAAAGGTTCGGTCTTTGAATTCGAAACCTACGTCCTCTCTTCTTAGCATATCCTTACCAAGGTGATTCCAACAATTCACTAATGAAATTGTTACCTTTAAGGCTAAGGTATAACCTTATGACTTTATCATTTAAGGCTTAGATAGAACCTTTCAATCCCATGAGTTTTACCCTAAATTCTTAAGTATTTTCACTCACTTTCACACAACCCTTTTTGTGATATGAATGAAGTGTTCGCAAACAATTAGAACTTTTAGTAGGTGGGTGTTTGCTAGAATTTAAGTACAAAGTGGATGAGATACAAATAAACTTGAAAGAGTATAAATTGAATACAAGAAGAATGAAGAATTTGAAGACTTTGAGGTTTTGTTGTTTAATGTTTGATTGATTTTAGCATCTTTTGCTTATTCAATTGTTGGGAACCTCTATTTATAGCATAAAATTGATTTATAGATGTTGGGCATTAAATGAGGTTGGTGGAGAGCTATTGTAGCCTCATAAATGCTTGTTTTCATTAGACTTGCACCGTTATATCGATAGAATACCAAGTGTATTGATACAAGAATTAAAAATATGACCATTGCTATTGTATCAATACGTTAGGTTGGGTATCGATACTTATCATCATGCACCGATACAGACATATTTCTATTAATACATTTGGGGGTTTCAGCCAAACCTTAGCTCTGCCAAGCAATGTATCAATGCATATATGCTGAGTATCGATACTCACTATGTTGTATCAGTACCTGCTGATTAGTGTCGATACATTTAAGGGTTTTAAACATAGTATCGATACATTTATGCATTATGTTGATACATCCCTTTAAATTCCTTTGTAAAATGATTTTTCTTGGCTTGAATTTGACTCAAACATATATAAAAAATATTCTAAGTATAAATAAGCATTTTGGAACATATGTTTTTGAGAAAATAGGAACTTAGTATTTTTTTTCAAAATATATTTCAACTAAGCACAAGTTAATTTAGCTTAAGTTATTGTTGTATCAAAATGAAATTAAGTCAAAGCTAACATACATATTCCCTTTCTATTCTATTCCCACCAAATAGTTATTTTATTCCAGTAAACCGAACATAGCATAAGTGATTTACTTAATGGAATCCTTATATTTGGTCATACTTAGCGAACTTCTCCTTGTTACAAGCTCGCACATGTTAACTGAAGTTTATCTATCATTCAACCTAGAAGATCTATTTTTTTCATAAGGAGAAGCGTAATAATGTGCCAATCTAATAGCTTCTATCAATATCCATTTCTTGATAAAATCATTAACTTCGATTAACTTTGGAATAATAATTTGATGCAATGATTATATCATAGTTACAAATAATTGTAATTCTCATGCAAAGCATATTTATTTGATATATTTTAAGTAATATGTAAGTAATATCAAGCATAAACAAAGTTGTAGATAAAGGATGCATAAGTTAATAATAGTAATGTTGAATATGAAATTTATCACTTAGCCAATTCAATTAGTCTTGGGAACACAAACAATTTCCCACTTGCACTAATGCCAATTATCTTGGTATCAAATATTGAACTATTTCATATATCAAATATGAAGTGTGCTAGAAATCCTTCATGGGAACTTTGTATCCTTCACATAATTTCTTTTAATTATCATTATCATCATATGTAACACCTCAATACATAGTTGGATCATTGAATGAGAACTTGATTCCTTTTACTTGCAAAATGCCTTTATGTTCCCAAAAATTCTTAGCTTATTTTTTTCCTTTTTTTGCTATATATTACCAAGAAATGGTGGCAAGAATGAGCTTGAAGGTTATACTATCAATGGTAGGGGTCTTTGAAGGAAAGGTGAATGAAATGAAAGGTTTTTGAGGGGTTTTTGGTGGAGGCTTAAGGGAGCTACAAGGATAGGATTTTTCCTAATGTAAAGAGGGAATTTGTCAGGTATCAGGAATGTAAAAAGCGTTCTCTGGCTGAGCACAGAATATAACTTATATAGCATTTTGATTTCATCCATTAAAAACCTAGCAAAAATGGGGTATTTGGGGTAGTTCTCATATACTATTTAATGAGTCATTGTACCATGGCTGTGCTTTCAATTTTTAATTGGCCATAGTACTACACTTGAGTACTAAATGATCTTGGATTGCTAAGAATATCCTTTCAAAAATCCAATTTTGCTTTAAATATCCCACCATCAAGCAAATTGGGCCTTCACAAAAATCAATAACCTAACCTAATAGGCTAAAACTAATTCAAATAATGGACATGTTGGATCAAAATAATTTTAATTAAACCTGTTAAGAATTTAAAATATTTAAAAATTGGCCAAATATAACTAAATAAAATAAGCCCAAAATTACTTAAACAAGCACATGGGACCTACTTTATCTAATATATAATTTTTATAAGACTTAGCCATAAATTAAATAATTTACATCCTTAGCTACGAATGATGAGGATTGGATCCAAGCTTATACGTTCAGCTTTTATGATGCCCTGAAATGCTTGCATGTGCTATCTAGAAAATTAGGTGTCTGCAAATAAAATTTAAAATTAATTAAATTTATTAGAAAGGTAATTTTTGGTCATAAACGTTGAAAAGTTGGGTTCGAGAGTATGATTACATGTTAGGATCTCTACAACGCTTGTTTGAAAATGGTGCCACTTAATCATGTGCTATCTCAACTTAAAAATTGAATTTAATTTTCATATTTAAAAATAATTCATTCAATCCTTCTTGTTAACCAATAAAATTTCCAAAATTTATTATTTCATTAAAAGAACATCATCTTTGTTTAAAAATTAGTCAAAATCATGTTTGGACTAAAAAAAATTAACTTTATAAGAATAACGATATTTTCAATAACATTTAGATAACTATTTTTACTCATATTATTTCAAGAAAAAAACTGATACCTTGACCAGCACAATAAAAAAAATTTTCTTTTATAAAACTTCCTTTGCCAAGACTAATTATTGGACAAATTTTATTCATGAAATTATTGCTTTTATTTAAGAAAGAAACTATTGAAAAAAAATTTGCATGACATTTTATTCATGAAATTTTCATTTTGCATGTGCTAAAATATCATGTTATATATATTTAAAAATAAGATTAGGGAATTATTGAAATAACTATTAAATGTAAGAAAATAAGATAACAGTAAAGAACAAAACAAAATAAAGAAACATACCAAAATAAAGCCTAAAAAAATCTGAGAATTGAGGTATTATTTTTCTTTTTTATTATTTCTCTTCTTTCTTTCCTTTTCTTTTTATTTCTTTTTCTTAATCTTTTTTCCTTTACTTTTCTTCCTTTTTCTTCCTCATTGGGACAACCCAGGTGAGGACATAAGCTAACCTAAATGCCTATAGCTTTTAAAAGCCCTCTTTCTTTGTTTCATTTCCTCTTTTTAGCTTTCTTTCTAGCTTTGCCCTTTTACATTCCTTTACTTTCTTTCTCCATATTCATGCTCAAAACCCAACTCCACCCTTAAGCCCAAAATCTAGCTACCATTGCTGACAATGATTTGACAACAATAGACATTCATTTCCTCATTTTAGTCGATTCAGATTTTCTTAAAAATGCCTTTAAAATTTTAGATCTACATATACAAGTAATGGCTCCTTTTTTCCATTTTTGATAGTTTCTCCATCCAATTACCACGAATTTTAAGTAGAGTTTTCTCCTCTATTTATCTTCCCTTTGCATCGTATAGATCCCAAAAGTCACTTTTAAACCCATTAAATCGAAAATGATCAAAACTGACCCTTCTTTTGTTATTGTCTTTTGTTTTCTAATTATGTGATGGTAGTTTATGGATGTTGAGTGTAGAGTTAAAGGTTTAAGATATCATAGCTATGTGGGATTTGCATACTTTTCTAGAGCTTTTTCCAAATCAAATCCTTATTTTCGAGGATTTGGAATCCTAAAATTAAACTTTGGAAATGTAATTTTCAAAAGCACTTAACTTCTTGTCTATTTGATTTAAAGCAACAAAGAGGCTAGTGGTATGACTCAAGCTTCTAGCCATATGCTGTAATTTTTTATTATAATTTTTTAAATATTATATTTATTTATATTTATTTTTTAAAAAGATGTTAGATTTTTTTAGCGTTAAAAAAGAATAAAAAAGAGAAAAAATCAAGCAGAAACCCAATTAGAATTTTAAACTTAATTAAAAATTAAGCCTTCAAGTTCTTTTGAAACTAAGAAATCAAACCATTAAACGAAGAAAATTAAAGAAAAAAATGTTATTCCATAACCTTAATTGAAATTTGGACTTAGGGTTTAACTTGGATAAAGTTAATTTTTTATAGTAAATTTAATCAATTAGGTCCACTCAAATGTAATTCCTTAGAACATTCTTATTGTGTGTGAGTCATTAGGCTTCTAACAGGTGGCAATAAATATAAATTATTTCTAATTCATATTCATAGACAAAAAATGACTTCTACCATTGTATCAATGCCATCCAATTGTTAAGATAAGTCAACATAGTTTTGAGAAAGATTTTACAATGTACAAGTAATTCAATTCATTCATCTAATATCTCGGATAAGAGAGAGCGTGATTTAATGTCGACTTTCTAACTCCTCCAATATTAGTCTTATATTTCATTAATTAAATATTATCTAAGAACAAATGAGATAGATCCTTTTAAAATCACTAAATGTGATGAATCTTCATTGATCCACTCATCCATCTTTTATGCTACATTTTATACCCAAAATCATCCTATTATAAGCATCTTTTCTTAGAACTCACTTAGATGAAATCAATGCATGACAATTCACATACAAGTTGACCTAGTGTTATGATTCAAATGATTATTTACATTACTGACACATGAAAGTATCTCTACAAATGCCTGAGTGAGATACAAAATGATACTCTTATTGCAGGTCATGTTCAATGAACTTTTTTATCTTAACAAGTAGCCATATATTATCCCCAAGTATCCTTACATTTCAACCTATGAAATGATTATATGTTTCATAAGCTTGGAGGTTTAAGGTTTAACATATGCTAGTCTTTATACATTGCCAATGCCCTATCTTGATAATACTGTAACTAAGAATTATTTTAAAGACATAAGCTTGACCCTAATCTTTTAATCTTTACATGTCGTTGCCTTAACCTCCTACGCATTTTAGTCGATGCTCACTTGCAACTTTCTTGTTTGACCATCGCCCATAGGCCTTTATCTTATTTTCTTCACCCTCTTTCATTTCTCTATTTTATTATCTTTTCTCTGTCTTTATTCAAGCATTACATTTCCTCACTAGCAATTCGTACTTGTCCTTTTTCTTATTTCCTTCTCTTTTAATTTGTCATTGTTTTTCTATTTTTAATTTAAAATATAATTTTATATTTGAATTATTTATTTTTATTAATTTTTAGTTAATTATTATTTTTTTATTAATGTTTTCTATTCTCTTTTTTATAAGATACATTCAGAGTTTATTATGTCAGTCTTTGTGCATTATCAATGCCCTATCTTAAAAATAGTATGACCAAATACTATTTTAGAAACTTGCTTTGATGCATAGGGATCTCGTAATTGTAACTCTTTATACTTTTATTATAATGCCTTTTATGTCTCATTAGATTTATCTTCATAAGTTTATACAATAACATCATTCAAGATATCACTTGGATAAAGAAATACCTCAATCATTATTAACTAATCATAAGCACTTGATTTTGTCCAGGCTCCTCTTAAACCAACAGTGCTTAGTTTGAAACCTTTAGTACGCGTCTCCCTCTATTCCTTAATCAAATTTGACATTTAGGGACTTAATTGGGAGGTTTGAGATGCTTAAGGACTAAATTAAACAAGTGAAAAGCAGTTGGAAAGCCAAAATAAGGCATTTTCATGCAAAGTAAATGGATGTATCGATATATTTAGGTCAGGTACTGGAACCAAAAAGGAAAATCCAAGCTCATACATATTGATATAGGCATAAAAATTTAATCAGAATTAAATATATGTAGCGAAATTAAACAAAGCAACATTCGAATTTCTACAAGATCTTAGGAAAATGTACATGTGATTGGATAGCAATTTCAAAGCACAGATCTATTAGAAATCATATTTTTCCTAGAGACTCATAACTCTAGGTGTGCTAATCTCTGCACAAAAATACCACGGGTTGATTACTACAATCTCTTCATGAGGCCAAAAGTAGTCCAAGTGTTCTGCCTTTAAACGGTGATCCACATAAATGTCAATTGGAACCTTCATGATGTATGGTGGTTCTTTGATGCTAGGCAAAAGGCTCATCATGCCTTAACTAAATGATATATAGCTAATAAGTTTAGATATGAAGTAACCCAAGAACAATTCCCATGCCTACTGTGCTAAAAAAGAGAAAAATAGCTCCATAGAGAAATAACTGTTTTTTACAGATACGGGCAAACGAATCCAAAAAATCTCAATTTTTTATTTCAATTGATTCCTTTAGGATAGAAGATTGATTTTCCATCTTTTGTTGTAATGTAAAACACTTTTTGATCACCTAAGATATAAATCTATACAATTAAGCTTAGAGAAACAAGGATTTCAAGATTTAGCCAATTTTACAACTTTTTTGAAAAAATTAATTTCCCAACCATGGAAAACTATTTTCTAATTTCATTGTGTCAAGAACAATCCAAAAACACTAAAAAATCCATGAAAATACAAAGAAAGCTTAGGGAAACATATGTGTTGCGCCAAACCCCTTAGGGAAGTCCAAGGATGTTGCCTAGGATTTTTTTTAATGGTTATTCTTAGCCAAAAAGCCTTAATAATATATTTAAATACACCATAGGCTAGGTTAGGCTTGATTATAGGGTCAACTAAGCCCATTACTAACATACTAAAAAGTGGCCCCACTTTTGAGTGTTTCTTGGAGCCCAATCAAAATTATTTTAGTTAGCTTGTCCAAGATTGGTCTCAAATAGTAACTTATTAAAATTTAAGCCCGATAAGGCACCAAGGATGGCTATTCCATGTGCCAAACCCATTAACAAGCCCAACCTAGAGTCGTTCATTACTAAACTCTCTTGACTTTCTAATTAATGATTTTAGCCTAACCTCTTTAATTTATAAGTTAAAAATTTAATTCATAATTAAATTTTTTAACCCAAGTAAAATAATTTTACTTCATGTAAATATTATTAAATAAATAATTAAATAATTATCAAATAATTATTGAATTTTCCAAATATAATTATTTGGCTTTACATGATAATATCCCTAAAACCATGTTTACAAATAGACATTATGTCGATAAAACATTCTTATCATTATAGCCATATCAAAACATCACTAATTAGATTTCATAAATCTAATTTATGTTTTAAATCATTCTTAATTAAACGTATTCAATTAGGTATCTTTTATGTAATTAACTCATACTTAATTAAATCTCAATTTTAATCCAATAGACTTATTGTGTGACCTCTTAGGCTTCCATCACAATGACAACAAATATGATTACCCAATGAAGTGTATTTATATTTATAAACCAAGATTAGTCTTAGCAAGGCATCATGACCACTCGGTATGTAGAAAGAGTCAATATGACCTTTTTAAGAAACCTTTTAGTAACTAGCCTCTTAGGGTACTTCAATCTTTTCACAAGATATCCCAAAAAGACCATAAGCATGGTGCAGTGTTTACTCATGAATCAATCAGATTAGTTCCTTTAGCTTTTGGTTGACCTCATGAATTTGGAGAAATAATTTCTCTTAAGTCCATCACATGTTGGCCAATGACTTTATCAAGTTAACTAAAGCCAATAATATATAAGATATGTCTCTAGTGTCACTCGAAGTGTTGAATCTTTTCTAGATCACTTATTCATCCACCAAATTATGTATGTCATACCTAACATATCCCACCTTAAGTGTCTATCCATTGTGAACCATTTCAGATAAATCAAAGTATAACACTTCTCATACGAGATAACCTGGTATCACAAGTTTGACTAATATAATTGGCACATGAGAACATATTCCATAGACATTTGACTGACCTATACCATATCTAGTTCTTATGGGCCACGTTTAGTGAACTTGTTTCCATAAAACAAGCACCCATAAGCTATCCCCAAGTATCTCTATACTTTAACTTCTATGAGATCAAATAGTTGCATGCATCAAATATATTGAGGCTTAGCATATGCTAGTCTTTGTGCATTGTCAATGCCCTATTTTTATAATACGATGACTAGAAACTTTTTTTTGCAACGATGCTTTGATACATAGAGATCTCATTCACATAACTTATTACTAACTTTGTAAGGCTATTATGTTTTATAGGCATCATTCAATTAGTGTTTGCATTCTAATCAATCATGTGACTAATATGAAAGAAAACCTTGAATCACTAACATAAGTGATTGGTTTGCATTATTAACTGTTATATGCCTCATCCAATCTGCTTTGCCCAAAGCCTATACTAATAGATACTGCATGTATTTTAGCAAGTTTCTAGCTAATGGGAAATAAATATATTGATACTTTATGCCTAAGTATTAATACATTTGTATGATGTATTGATACTTCATGCATATGCATTAATACATCGAGCTAGGATCAATTTTGGCTATTAAAACCATTTATATTAATCCATCATCCGATGTATTGATACATTATGAAAAAATTAGGCATAAAGAGTCTATTCATTACGAGTTTGCTAATATTTTGACTTCGTAACTATGCTAGGAACCAAATGGCAAGCAATATGATATTTTTCCTACTATTTTAAGCCTAGTTTGGTTAAAACATAATGGGATGCTATTTTGAGTTAGAGCTAAAAGCTCTTTCATGCATTAGTTTAAGATAACACCATTTTGACGGGGTGGTTCTCTTTACAAGCATACATTTTAGCTTGTCTATCAAAACCAACTAATTCCATGCTCTATTTAGTAGGTTTCAACTCTTTGATTAGAACACCTAGGTGGTTAGATGCTTTTATTGCAAGAAAGCTTGCATGAGATATCAAATAGATGGCATACATGCATGGGGAAGGTTGATCAGCCAAGAGGGCTTTTAAACCTATTAGGCATGCAAAATAAGGGAGAACTTAGTTTTTAGCAAAAAAAACTAGAAGCAAAAAGCAAAGCAAAAAAAAAAAAAAGCAAAGACAAAATAAAAAATATAAAAAACAAAAAGAAAAAAGAGGAGAAATCATCTAAGTTTGTTTGGAGGTAATTTTTCTTTCTTAGTTTTCATCTCTTTTCCAAGATATTTCTTTTCTTATGTAAGCTTGAGGATCCTAAGCCATGCTTAGGTGATTGTGTGTAATAACCATGTTTATGGTCAAATTTTGAGCAATGATCTCCAAATGTTTTATTTTATTTTTTTTATAATTTTTGTCTAAACTTTTATGGAAGATCATCTTTCTACCAAAAAACTCATGTTTCTAACATTTTAGAATAAGCTTGTATGATTTCTAGTTTGTTCATCATGTGCGTTTCTTTGTTCTTACTATTGCTAGCTATCCATGTTATGCATTTTTCATGTTATATATGTTACATGCATTTCATGCATTTTTTGTGTCACATGTTTATAAGTTTCATGTCCATTCTATTTCTACAAAAATATAGTGATGATAACATTTCCATGCATATCGAGGGATTTATGTAAGTTTAAGCTTAAGATTCATGCATGATGTTATTACCTTTTGTTTTCGAAAATAAAAAAAATAATTTTTGGGTGTATTTTGGAAGTTGGTTAATCCTAAGGGTCATTTTGCAATTTTTCCAAAAATATTTTCATAAATATTAGGGACCATTTCATGCATTTTAGGGTCATTTAGCTTATTTTATGTAATTTTTGGACCATTTAGCAAATTTCATGCGTTTTAGGGCCATTTAGGTTATTTTACACAATCTAGGTTCACATTAACAATTTCCATGCATTTTAGGGCCATTTACAGTGTTTTAAATAATCTAGGGTCACTATAGAAATTTCCATCATCTTAGGATCATGTGGGTATTTTCACATTAATATATGGTTATTAGGGTTATTCTAATGAGTTCATGAGAAAACTAAGTCTCTAAGGTGATATGGGATTTTCATGTCAATACATGTCCATTAGGTCATTTAGGTAAATAGTACATTAAAACGAGTCTCTAAGCTCAGTGGGAAGTTGCATGTTGGTACATGTCCATTGAGGTCATTTTAGAGAGTTTAATGAGAAAACTGAGTCTCTTGGTCATTTGGGAACTTGCATGTCCATACATGTCCGTTAGGGTCATTTAAGTAATATTACATTAAAACTGAGTCTTTAAAGTCATGTGGGAACTTTCATTTTGATGCATAGGTAATGTAATTTTACAAACTAAGTTTTTTTACAAAATACATGTTTCTAAATTCGAGGCAATATCCCTAAGTTAAAATAGTTCATAGATGTCTTCCAACACATGGAAGATTTCTCATCAATTATTTTAAATAAAGGAATACCCTTTTTAAATCAGTAAATCAGAATGAATTTTCTTGAAAAATAAAACTTTTATATTCCTCTAAGTTTTTCAGAAGGGTAGAAAATATTTTGATTTTCAAAATTAAGTGAAACATGATTTACTTGGAAATTGAATAATAATACTAATTTTAAATAATTTTTTAGATATGAGAATTATAATAATTATAATACCTATAGACACCTTATTTTGTTTAGGCCAATTTTTGACATCTCAACACTTAATTAAGAGGTGATAGAACAAAATAATTGAAAAAATAAAAATAAGGATCACTATTTGGCGTGGTCTCGCTAGGCACTATTAAGGGACATGGCGCTACGTAGGATAATTTTTTTAGGAAGGTTTAAAATGCCTAGGGGCTATATTAAAGAAAAATAAGAAAAAGGTATCAAAGGTCATTATTCGAGGTGTCATCAAGGTCATTTGAGCAAGCACAGGTTAATCATCCATCATTGCTAGCTGAGGTGAGCTGTATGGAGAGCCAAAGGTGTGTAAAATCCGCATTTGCATGAGCAGATATCGATACATTTATTGTGGTATTGATGCAAGAGGTTGTTGTATTGATACAAAGATATGTCATAGCTAAAATCGTGAATTTTTGTCAAGGTACGATGCAAGGCATTAATTATCGATACCTAGAAAATTTTTGGCTGTGGTATCAATATAGCAGGCATTGCTATCAATACCAGGTTATTTCGAAGAAAAAAACATGATTTTGTGGTAATTTTCATTGATACAGGCCAAAGGTATTGATGCTGGGAAAATTTTCATGCTTCATATTGATACCAAAGCGTTTTGTATTGTTACAAGAAGCCTAAGTATTGGTACCAACTTCATTTTATCAATATCTAGAGCAAAAATTTGCTCTTAGTATCGACACAAGCACCATTGTATTGATACCACATGGCCAAATCTACCTGTTTCATGCCATTTTCACACCTTTATTATAACATCAAAACATGAATTTTCTCACAATTTTGGCCACAAAAATCATTTAATATCAGGCATAACCTCCTAAAAAAATCATATAGACCTCAATTTTGGGCTTAAACATTGGGTTTTAATATTTTTAAATGATCCATTAAGCTTGTTACAAAAACATTTCAAGCAAAAATATGGATGGATGAAGGACAAGCTTGACCTTGCTCAGCATGTTAGCTTATGCATGGTTTGTTACCATTGCCAGATGTATCCAGCAACCAATGAAATGCTGAAAGGTTACTCTTTAGTACAATGAATCACCTTTTTGTCCACCCTAAATGCCACAAATGCCATTCCATTGCTAGGTTTATGATGACCAAAATTAAATCATATATAATAGATCTTATGAGCTCAGCCAAAAAGGGAAGATACACTCTCCTTTAGCCCTTCCAAAAACTAAAACCTTTCAAAACCATCACCATTCCATACAAAACACCCCTTCATTGATCTAACAACCTCTAAGCTTATTCTCAGCCACATTTTCTTGCTGAAATCCTAGTAAAGGAAGTCCAAAAGTGAGCTATAAGTTAAAAATCGATTCTACCCAACATTACCAATGAGGTTCTTAAAGCTTTGGGTATACTTCTTATTCTTTCTCCTTTATTTACTTGTTTTTTCATTTCTCATCATTTTAGTTAGCTCAACATGCTGGCTATAACTTTATTTTAGGATTCTCTTGCATTTTATGGCCTTGGATATGGTACATTTAGGTTATGTTAGTGCTTTGTTAACCCCTTTATCATGTTTCTTCATTACTATGTGCTTTTTTCATCCTAAAAGTAAGTTTTGATGCTGTCTTAAAATTTCAGCAAGCATTTTTTCTCTATTTAAGCATGTTTACATACGTCCCACGACATTTTTTGATGTCATGTATTTAACTATCATCTCCATGCATTCCCATACTCATCTTTTCAAATATTGTCATCATTTCCATGTTGAAATGTCATCTTTACATATTTACACATGCCTACCATGTTTATTGTCATGAATATCATTTTTTGATTATCAAATGTTTGTCAAAATGCTTGTTTATTGATTGTCAAAAATTTATTTCCTAAAACCCCTAAATTAAAGCCATGTTAACCTCAATAAAAGAGAATTAACATGGAATTAAGGTTTTTTATATGTAGGTCTTCCAACCTAAAGGAAAAATCAAGTTTTTTATATGTAGGTCTTCCAACCTAAAGGAAAAATTAAGTTTTTCGTATGTGGATTTAAGGATTATTAAGGCTAAACGTTTTGTTTTCAAAATAAATGTCTCTTTTTTAATGTTTAAAATTGTTTATGCCTTGATCTTTTACGTTAGAACCCTTGTGTTTGTGGCATGGTTAATGGACTATTTCATTGTCCCAAACTACCCTGTGTAGACACCAAATTTCATCCGGGCATTTTTCTGATAGTACTAAATACCCAAGATTAAGAATTTAACGACTACTTTAGTAAAGGTTGGCCTTTTTTAGGCAAAATGGGCATTTTTAAGACCTTTTTAACCATGCCTAAAAGACCACATATGCACGTGATGGAAAAAGTGTCATTTCAAAGGTTATAAAGAATGAATCTTAGATAAAAATGATAAATATTCAAGAGAAAATTAGTTTTAAAAATATTTTTTTATTGAATTTATTTTTGCAAATGATATCACAGTCAAATTTCCTATTTTTAGGAAAATTTCAAGATTTTTTGTGAAATTTTGGGAGCTGACCTTCAAATATTTTATCGATACTCTGTAGTATTTATGCCAATACCCACCCCAAAAATCAAAAACATTCAAGAAAATTTTGTGTTGGCATTTTATTCCAGTAGGTGTCAAGCAATTTATTTATTAAATTTGAATTTTTCATAATACTGCAAGTATTATGCTTGCGAAATTTTTTTCGATAAAATTTTTTTGCATTTTAGGTTTTTATATTTATTTTTTTATAGTTTAATATTTTGAGTAATGTGTTAAATTTAATTCATTTTTATTAAACATTTTTAAAATTTTTCAGTTCCAAAATACGAACTTTTTTCTTATTTGTAAATTTTTTTTGTAAAATTTTTCAGAGTTTAAAATTTAAAATATTTTCAAATATTTCAATAAAATAACTTGGATATAGCTTTTTGAAATTCAAATTCCTTTTACTCAATATAAATTTGCTTTTGTAAGAATTTTTGCTCGTAAAATTTTACGAGTTAAAAATTTTTAATTGTCTTTTTCCTATATGTAAAATTTCTCAAAAAATTCTTTTAGATTTTTTATATGGAAACATTATTAATTTTATTTTTTTAATGGGCCAAAATTTATTTTTTCCATTTAATGGGCTTTAAAACCCGTTAATTTTTCTAATAGGCCCAATAAGCCCATTAACTCTCTAACAAGTCAAATGAACCCATTTTTGCTTTCTAACAAGCCCAACAAAGTTATTTTGATTAAATTTTTAATTAAATTCATTATGTGAAATTTTATTTGTTGAGAACAAAATTTTTAATTTGAAACAATTTAATCCTTATAATTTGATTTTATCCAATTTAGATTTTTTTTCATAATTATCATGAAAGCCATGTTCTAGATGATGAAGTCATGCATGATCATTTAAGCAGAATGACAAAACAAATTAACTAAACCTTATCAAAATCTAAAAAAAAAAAAATCTAAAAGTGAAAAAAAATTAAAAAGAAAGAAAAAATAAATGGCCATTCAGCCAAGATGATTTTCATCCAAGCTTGGCTAAATCTCCCCCTTATAAATAGGGGGAGGATGTTTCAAGAAGAAGCCTAATGGCTTTCATGCAAAATATACCATTTTTCTAAGTATTTTTAAGCTTTTAAAGGTAGCTTCATTGTGATTTTTGTTCATACTCTTTATTTTCCTCCATATTTCATCCTTTTAATGAGCTTAATGATCACTTGTGCTCATGGATTTTGATCCATGCTGAAAAGCCAACTATTGAAAGCCACAAGCAATTTCTTGATTAAATTGTTTTATTTGATTTTTATTAGGGGTAATTTGATTTTTATCATGAAAATACATATTTTGCTGTAGAAATGATGTTATGATACTATGTATATAATTTTGTGCTATTTTCCTTTGTATTTTCATGTTGATTATCGATGAAGTATGTTGATTTGTTTATTATTTTTTATGATTTCTTACACATTTAATAGCAGAACATGTGTTTATATTGATATTCATGAATGCATATGATGGAAAAAAATTATTTTTGCTCGATATACATGTTGGCCAAAAATCATTATGGCCCTTGGATTAACTTTTATGATTGATTTGATAATATTTTAGACTATTTTGTAATGTTTAAAACTAGCAGGGGCTTAAAAATAATTTTTCAAAAATTTTTAAGGCCTTTAGATGACTATAGCCAAGTTGGTCAAACCATGTATGTATGATTTGGTGATATTTTTATTTTTTAGATTATTTTGCAATCATGAAAAGTGTAGAGATAAAATCGTAAAAATTGAAAAAAAAATTTCGAAGGCCATCAAAGCCTGGTCGAATGCTTAGTGGACTATAAAAGTGTTTTTCATGCTTTTTAAACATGCTTGGATGTATTTCACATATTTTTAACCTTTTAAGGGTCATTTTGTAATTTTAAAAGGCTTATGGGTCTATTTGCAAAATTTAAAAAATATTGTTCCAAGGCCAAAAGTGCTTGGTCGAATGGTCCTTGTGATATTTGATAAATTTTCCATGTTGATTTTGATATTTTTGACGTTTATTTATGATTTGAAGCAATGTAAGGGCTATTTTGCAAAGCTAAGAAACTTTGGAGTCCATTAAGAAAGCCTTTCGTTTGTAGGGTTAAAAAAGTCATTTCTTATATTAAATTATCCATTCAGGGTATTTTGGTCATTTAGGAACATTTCTAGCATTTTTAGCCATATTGGGGTTAAGATGCAATTCTAAGAAATTTAAGGGCTTATTATTAATTTTGTCATTTTAGGTCATCTTTGGTATAGGGTAAAATTGTCATCTCATATCATTTTTGAGTCCTTAAGGTTACCGGGATACTTTCATGTTAAAGTTATACCTTATGGGCATTTTAGTAATTTATCTTAAAGCTAAGTCTTATATGATTATCGGGATACTTTCATGTCTAAGGTACAAGTTAGGGATAGGTTCATCCTTTCATAAGGTTTTTGAGTCCTTTAGGGTTACTAGGATACTTTCACGTCGAAGATATGCCTTTGAAGCATTTTAGTAATTTACCTTAGACTCGAGTCTTATGTGATCACTGGGATACTTTCATGATGAAGGGGCGCATTAGGGATAGGTTCATCTTTGATGATCATTATTAAGTCTTTTAGGGTTATTGAGATACTTTCACATCGAAGGTATATCATAGGGATATTTTAGTAATTTTACCTTAGAATCGAGTCCTTTAGAGTTATCATGATACTTTTATGTTTACGGTATACTTTAGGGAACATTTTGATCTCTTCGACCAAATTTGAATCCTTAGAATCTAGTTTGTACTTTTTGTTGAAACTAGGTCTTAAGATAATTTTTTATTATTTCTTATAAAACTAGAACCTTTAAAATTAAGGCAATGTCTCCGAATTCAAATAGATTGCAAAATTTCTCTCAGCACATGGAAGGGGTTTTGCAGATTATTTTAATAATGAGATATCTTTTTAAAAACAAGAAAATCAAGATTTTTTAATTTTATGAAAACAAAACATTTCATATTTCTCTGGCCCTCCGGCGAGGTGCAAAAGATATTTTGATCTTTAAAACCTTTCTTATTCCTTCAACTCTCTGGTGAAGTGCGAAAATAGTCACAAAACCTTTCTTGTTCCTTCAATCCCTCGATGGAGTGCAAAAGATATTCTAATTTTCAAAAATATTAAAAACTTGATTTTCTCATCCAAAATAATAAGTCCATTTCATAAAATTTTATTTTGATATACATGAATTATAATTGAATACTGGATATCAAGATAGAATAAAAATCAAATTTTAAGTTACCACTTAATTAATAAGGTACCAATTTTTAGGTGTCATAAGAGTGATCGATATTTACTGTGATTGTAATTGACTCCAAACCCTTTAATGGATCTCTGGTATTATCGTAGATCTCAAAGTTTGTTTTTAAAGGTTTCATAACCCTCAAAATACGAACTCCGATTGGTGACCAGTCCCGCCTAGCTAAAATAGATTGGTGGTGACTTTAAGATAAACAGTCATTTTGTAATTAAAATAGATTGCAAAATTTCTCTCAGCACAAGGAAGGGGTTTTGCATATTATTTTAATAATGAGATATCTTTTTAAAAACAGGAAAATTAAGATTTTTGAATTTTGTGAAAAGAAAACATTTTGTACTCCTCTGGCCTTGGTGGGTGCAAAAGATATTTTGATTTTTAAAACCTTTTGTATTCCCTCAGCTCTTTGGTAAAGTGCGTAAGATAGTGACAAAACCTTTCATGTTCGTCTAATCCTCCGATGGAGTGCAGAAGATATTTTGATTTTCAAAAATATTGAAAACTTGATTTTCTCGTCCAAAATAATAAATTTGTTTCATAAAATTTTATTTTGATATAAAGGAATTATAATTGAATATTGGATATTGGGACATAATAAAAATCAAATTTTAAGTTAAACATTTAATTAATAAGGTACTAATTTCTGGGTGTCATGAGAGTGATCGATATTTACTATGATTGTAATCAACTCCAAACCCTTTCACGGATCTCTGGTATTATCGCAGACCTCAGAGTTTGTTTTTAAAGGTTTCATAACCCTCGAAATATGAACTCCAATCGATGACCAGTCTTGCCTAGCTAAAATAGATTAGTGGTGACTCTAAGATAAACAGCCATTTTGTAATGGCTGTTTAAGGTTAACTTGAATGAGCAATTCATCTCAACAACTTAGCCCCCCCCAAAAAAAATGATATGACCCCCAGAAATAAGAAAATAATGGTATATAGATATATAAATATATATATATATAGGAATGAAGGGTGTTTAGGATTCATGTCCAAGCCATGTTGCAACATCCCAAGATTGTGGAATGAGTTCGTGAAGTCCATGTCACTCATTCCTTTCTAGTAGGGACATTCGGATGTCCATGGCCTAAGCCTAGACCTAAGAAACCAAGAACAATCGAAAATTTCCCCTGTTTTTGCCTAGCAGCACTATAGTCATGAATTAAAAAATCATTTTCGAACCATAAAACATTTTTTACGAATTTTTTGATATTTTTTCCTTAAAAGGCTTCAAATTATATTCCCGATGGTATCTCATTTGCCTCTGGATCACTCCATATGTGGGAGTTATGGTGTTTCAAATTAACACTATCTAGAACCCCCATAATTAGCAATTTGCATCCTGTTTGGCCCATTTTGGCCAACAAGATGATTTTTTTGAATTTTTAAAATATTTTTCCTAAAACTTTTGTGAAACCCCTTTTTTGAAAAAGTATCATTTACAATTTAATGATTTCTTGAGTCTGAAATGATTTTTCAAAGTTTACTATACTTTTTTCCCTTGCACATGCTATTAGTGTCAAACTAATCATGATTTTAAAATTTATTTCCATCTAGAAGGTGATTTCTAGGATTTTATGATATTTTTCTATCGATCCCTATCGAGTCACCTTTCCAATAGTACCCCACATGACCCCCAAAATATTCGAATTTATTCAAAATAAAATCAAAAAAGGGAAAGCATGATGCTATTACATGTTTTCAACAATTGTCAGAGCTAGTTGATTTTTTTGAATTTCCACTCCGTGGCATTCAGATGCCTTCATATGATCCCGATCAACCTCATTGAGTCAAAAGGAACATGTGTTGCCCCTGTAGGCTTAGACCAAGGCATGAATCAATTTCCAAGTTTTATCACTATTTTTTATCGATTTTCCTCTTTATCATAAATAACCTACTTTGTCAAAATTTATCTGAAAATCTCATTTTGTCAAGAAATTACCAAATCTTTGTCAATTTAAGTTTTTCAATCGCATTTCTCTAAAAATTACCAAAATTTTGATCCATAGGGATACCATAACCTTTTTTTTAAGAAGATACCACAACCTTGCTTTTCAAAAATCATTAAAATTAAATTTTTTCTCTCTTGGATTTCTCTAGACTTGTTAAGATTCCAATTGATTTTCATTCCTCGATTAATCAAATGGATCAAAACACATCTTCAAAATGGTCAACTTGGTTATTTCAAGATAATAGATGACAGCTATAAGATATATTCTAATCACCCCTCTTTTTTCTTTCTTTGTTTTGTGTGATTTATTTTATGCAATATTACCTTTTTATCGTCTTATTAACACATTTTCTATTATGGTGATCATCTTGCATTCATATTTGTTAAAATCATTTTTTTAAAAAAATTACAAAGGAAATATTTTGTATTAGTATCTCCCCAATGCTTGACATGGAATATCTTGTTTTTCAAAATTAAATCTTAAGATCATTTTAGTCTAAAATCTCAATGCTTTCCACCCCCATGGGGTACATATGAGATTCAAACTTTCTTTAAAAACCTGGAGTTATCATTTTATTCAAATTCATGCATTAAAAGGGGATTATATCAAAATAATGACTAATCAAAATTGAATGAATCAAAATCAAGTTAAGATAAAGTTAGAAAGGTAGTTAAGATAAGGTTAGAAAGGTATTTATTTCGAGCATCATAGGCATGTTGGTACCTCCTTACATGTAACAGCCCCAAACCCAACTTAGACCATGTAGGCCATGGAATTGATGTTTCGAGTTTTGTAAGTCAAAATATTGGTTTTAATAGGCATCTGATCATGCCCAAGCTAAATGACCGATGGTAACTCCAATTGTTGGCCATTTCGTAGTGGCCATCCAAGACCAGTTGGACAAGCGATTCATTCGACAGTCCTCCTCTACAATCAAAATTCAAGAACTTTTACCTTTTCACACCTCTAACATCACAAAAGGGAGGAGTCCTGGTTGAAAGGATATTTCCTAAGCGAGAAGATATTTTTAAGTCACGCATGCTTTCTTCACAAAAGGGGAGGCAGAGAGTCAAAAATACCAAAAACTTAAAATAAATTTTAATCGAGATTTAGGATAACATGTAATTAATAGGTACAATTTATAGGTATCGTAGAAGAAAGATGTCTCACTCTATGCATAACCAACTTTCAAACCTTTTTTGTATAGATCTCTAGTTTTTAAGTAGATTTTCAAAGTTTGTTTTAAAGGGTTTTGTAACCCTCAAAAGATAAATGTTTGTAGGTTATCAATCTCAGCTAGCCAAAATAAATTGGTGGTAACTCCAAGTCTTTTGGTCTTTTTTGACAACCATTCAAGAAGAATTTGGATGTGCGATTCGGTCTAATTTCCCAAGTCCTATCCCAATATGAGAAAAAAATTTATCCATCTAAGTCTAACATGTTAGATTTGTATTCAGTATGTTACAACACTAGCTATAGTGTGCAATGAATGAAATAACAAGTTGTGCCTAAGCAATCATAAATGAAATTTGCTTGTGGGCTTATACTAATAATCTTCTACTAGCACTAAAGCCACTCACTAATGTATCTAATAGCAAAGCCCTAAAGATTGTAATCATATTTTTGCTCAAAAAATACTTTAGTGAAAGAATGGAATAAGTTATCCTTTTTAGGTTTTTTCTTCATAGTTGGAGTTCACTCACTCTATTAACCAAGAACACATCTTTTGTTCTTTATAAGTACTTTAGCAATTTTTTTTATTGTAGTCCAATGACCTTCATAGTGATTAATTTGGTATCTACTCTTGACTTTCATAACAAATAAGATGTTTAGGCTAGAAAATAATATAAAAGACATAATGGATCTAATTGCTAACAAGGGATCAAATCACTTCACATTCTTTCTAAGGGAATTCTAGGATAGGTCCTTTTAGAAAGATGTATACCATGCATCATAGGCAGCTGTCTATTTTTTGATTCCTCCATGCTAAACTTTTTCTAATATATTCTTAATATATCTTAACTAAGAGAAGTTGAATATCTTTCTTGATATATCTCTATAGATCTTAATTCCTATAATGAATGCTCCTTCTCCCAAATATTTCATGTTGAACTATTTGGAGATTTAGACTTTGGTGGCCTATATCCTCGGTATATATTACCCATACGCAATGTGTCATCAACACAAAGCACTAAACCAAATATTGGATGTTTGTTTACCTTCTTGTAAAAGCATGGATTATTATGATTCTTCATGAAACTAAATTTTTCAAATAATGTTCCAGCTGCATCAAGGCTGTTTCAATCCATAAGAGGACTTTTTAGCTAGCATACTTTATTTGAAGTGGTTTTGGATGTATATCCTTAAAAATATGTCCTATAAACCTCTTCTTGCAAGTTCCCATTAAGAAATGTAGTTTTTACATTTATTTGGCCATATCTCATAATTAAAGTTTGCATCAATAGCAAGCAAAATCCAAGTGGATTTAATTATGGCCATTAAAGAAAAAGGTTTTCTCATAATCAATGCCTTCAACTTGATCATAACCTTTTCTTACCAAGTTGGCCTTGTATGTTTGTACATTGTCATCCATGTCAGTCTTTCTCTCAAAAACCCATCGTTACGTTGTTTTATACTTTTCGGTGGATTAACCAAATTAAATACTTTCTTAATATCCGTGGAGTCCATTTGATTTTCATGGCTTTGGCCATTTATTAGAATTAATATCACATTTTGCTTCTTCTATTCAAAGCTTGCCTAATCCTACTAGATCTATAGAGTTCTTGTGTTTCTTAAGCTTTTATTTGAGCATTTAGTGTTTCAACCACAAGCTTAAGTTCAAAGGTAATATCGGTTTGAGGTTTTTTAATTTCTTCAAGAATAATCTTACTCTCCCATTAGCCTTTTCAAGTAGAACTCATTCTTAAGAAAGTTTGCATGTTTAAGACGAACACATTTTGCTTACTGGAGTGGTCGAATTAGTATCCCTTGTTTCATTAGGATAGGCACAAAATTAGATTTAGTGACCTTGTATCAAGTTTTTAGGTAATATGCACTTAACATAAATCGTGCATCCTAAATTTAAGTATAGGATAAGTTTAGTTTCTTGATTTTCATATGGAGCCTTATCCATGAATTTCAAGGAAACCATATTCAAAAGGTAAGTAAGAACCTCTAATCCCCAAAAGGATATTAGAAAGCTTGCCTTAGATATCATGGATTTTAGCATGTCTAACATGATTTATTTTCTCATTTCAGACACTCTTTTATGATGTGGAGTTTTGGCTCGAGTCCATTATGATCAAATACCATTTTCTATCAAATTATGTAGCATTTTGGCTCAAATGTTCTTCCCATAATCAAATCTTAGAGTGAGAAATACTCTTACCAGTTTATTTCCCTACTTTAGCTTTAAACTCTTTAAACTTTTTTAAAGCTTCAAACTTGTACCTTATTAAATACACAAAACCATATTTTGATGGATTAATATTAAATTTTACAAAGTAAAAGTAACCTCCTTTGGTTATTTTATTTAAAGGCCCACATAAATCCAAAAGTATAAAGCCTAGTAAAACACCATCTCTTTCTTCATTTCCAAGAACACAACATTAACATGTTCCATATAATTCATAATTAAATAGGTATAAATAACCCTATTTATGCAACTTGGTGTTATTCTACTCTCATTGATAAAACCATATCTCTAATGCCAGATTTAGGTTTGACATAGATCATCATTTTTTTTACTCTTTTAAACTCAATATTGATTATTGACTTTATAAGACCTAAAACATACAATCCATTATTCAATGCAGTCGATCGATAGTACATGTCTTTTAGAATGATAAAACTATTGTTGCTTTTTATTCTAAATTCAAAACCATCATTCACAGTGAGGTTTGAAGTTGATATGATGTTTCTAGACAATACTAGAACAAAGTACCAATCTTTTAATTCCAATCATGAGGCAAAATGCGAGTAAAACACATGTCACTATAGTCAAGCCACAACTTTGTGCCATTGCTAACTTTTAGAATCACTTCTCCTTTGTGATGCTTTTTACTATCCTTTAACACACTAATGTCATTACATAAATGTGATCCACATATTAAATCAATTATTCAAGATTTGGAATTAGAAGTAGAAAAATTTAGCTTAATCATAAACATGGTCAAGTTAAAAACTTTTATAAGCTTTTTTTGACTTGGTAAGATAGAAACCTTTCTTTCATTGAGAGCATTTCTCAATTTCATATAACAATCTAGACATTTTGGGCTTATAGCATAGGTATACTTTACATTACAATTATCATATTACTTATGTTAACCACCTATATACAAAAAATAATATTTCACATATTATTATTAACCAACCAAAATGAGGTATCAAATATTTCATTGATCTTCCTACTATTTTTTTGAAATAATAGCCTTTATTATTATTATTCAAAAATCTCTACAAGGTATTGTAGTGGACTAGGAGCCCTTTCAACTTGTAACTTTGAGTACCTCAACAAGCCATAACAAACCTAATAAGTTAAATAGCTTATCAATTGCATCTTTATGCAATTCCCAGATTAGTTAACTCATTTCATAAGCACATCATATGTGCTTCATGTAACCCTGCCTCTAATGATATCCAAAAAGTTTGGCATAGAGTGACTAAAGAAGCCTCTAATTGAAAGAACTCTTGTTATTTGGCTATAACGATGGAATACAACTTAATCATTAATAACATGTGACTCAATATTTGAATAAGGAATTTTCATTGTCAATTTCATCTTTGTTATCAAAGTCTCATCACATTTGGCATGTATAACATTTATTATATCATATGAAATAAATCTATCGCATGCCTTCTACCAGGATAATTATGGACTTCCTTGAGCCATTAAAAGAATTAGTTAGTTAAATCTTAGATGTTTAGAATTACAACAAACTTTCTGCAAGTCTTCTTGTAATATGCTTTAAGATTTCAGAGCACCTTTGGATCTCCATCTTTTGGTTAAAAATATTCCTTTAAACTTTGATGTGACAAACACATTTGCAAGGAAAAAATTTCTTCCATTACACTTAAGAAGACTTAGGTGGAGAAAAAAATTAAGATAAATTAGGGTTCATAGACCTTATTTCAAAAATACCATAAAAATTTTAACCATCCACAATACTATTACGCCAAGCCATAATTATCTACATACTTTCACAATCACATTATGAATAGATATACAATGTTTTAATCTCCACTTACCATATTTAATTTCATCTTTTATTCTAACAACTATAATAAACTCTAAATCCAATTAAGACATTCAAAAGTAAATTTGTTAATGAAACACTTTGACTAACTATTCTAACCCTACAAGGACAATTTGATTTCACATGAAAGTATAATCAAATTAAAAGTTTTAATCTCTTAAGCAATTTAAGGAATCAAAAGTAAATGGGATATCGAAGGTTCAAACATCAAATTTTCTTTAGGCCCATTAATTGGTTTTCTCGATTTTGCAAGTCCAAGTACGTTTTACTAGACACTCTTGGATCAAATATTGATGATTACAAGTCTCGATATGAGTTTTAAAATGAGTTAGAAGGTGAAATTGATGGAAAAGAATGGCACATAAGGGTAATTGGACAATTCAAAAAATGTGCCAAAGTTAGAAAACTAAAATCTAAACCTTGAAAAATAAAATGAAAGATGTGAGTTGACTAGTTTAAGCCCACCAAAGAAGATGGAATTATCATTGAAAAGAATCAGAGCAAAGAAGAAGCCTAGCTTTAAAACTCAAACTCAATGTCAAAAAAAGTTAAAAGTCAACAAAAGTCAAAGTCAAATATGAGATGCAAGTTAACTTTTAAATTGGAAAAGCTAAAAAAACTTAAAAACTGAAATTGACTTCATTATTGTGAAATTAAGAATGGACGAGAGATTATTGAAGGATGATTAACTTACTTTTCTAGGAAAGCTTAATATTCCTATGAGTAATCTGAGGGGTTCTAGATAACTAAATCTGTGTTTCTTGAAAGAATATCGTTATGGAACATTTGTATCTTTTAAGGGAACATTCAATTAAATTTTTCAAGAATCAAGCAAAAATCAATTGGATAAAGGAAACAAATGTACAAGATTGGTCCAAAAAACCATTCCATGGTCAAACCTACCATGTGAAATGCCTAAGGTTTTTCTTACAATTCCTTTTTCAATTCAAAGGCATTAAAGACAATTCCTTTCTTAAGTCAACAAAAGTCAAAGTAAAAAATGAGACACAAAGTTGACTTTTAAATTGAAAAAACTAGAAAACCTAAAATCTCAAATTGACTTACATTTAGTAAAACTAAAATGGAAGAGAGGTCAATGAAGGATGACTAAGCTTATTTTCAAGGAAAACAGTAAAGAAAGAATTCCTGTAAAGTTAATCTAGGGGGTTTGGGATAGGTAAATCTATGTTTGGAATAACACTATTATAGAACATTTGTATTACATAAAGAACATTTAATTGAATTTCAAGAATAAAGTAAGAACCAATTGGATAAAGGAAATAAATGTACAAGATTGGTCCAAAAACCATGCCATGGTAGAACCTACCATGTAAAATGCCTTAGGTTTTTATTACAATTCCTTCTTAATTCAAGGGCATTAGAGATAATACTTATGAAAGAATATTTGCTAGAACACATGTTGGAATATTCTAATTAACACATAAATGCATGACTCTATGATAATACGTAGCCTAGTGTCATGACGTGGCTCGTAACGAATCCTGACTAAGCTTGACTTAAATGGCTTTCACTCCTATATTTGTTAAATTTATCACTATTTTATATTCTTTTATTTCTATAGGCCATATCATTATCAACGTTTTCTTATTTTGGGGGACTATGTGGTTGAATGAATCACAAACTCGACTTAACCCTAAATAGTCATTAAAAATGACTTTTTATTAGGAGTCGCCACCAATCTATTTAGGCTAGGTGAGATTCATCACCTAAATAGTTCATATTTTGGGGGTTATGAAACCCTAGAATACTAACTTTGAGGTTCATGATCGTACCAGAGATCATATAAAGGGTTCGGGAGCTAGTTAAAATCACAAGTAAGGATTAACCCTTTTGTGATGCCTGAAAATCGATACCTTATTAATTACATGTTAACTTGAATTTTAATATTTATTCAATTTTAACATATGCATTTAATTATAAATTCCTAAAATAATATTCATAAAACAATTTATTATTCTGTCTTCGAAAAATTTGGTTTTTTAAATTTTGAAAATCAAAATCACTTACGCACTTCATCGAAGGACCAATGGAACACAAAAGCTTTTTACCATTCTCTTTTGTATCCCAATAGAAAACCAGAGGAACACAAATGATTTTAAAATTCAAAATATCTCTTAGACCCTGGTGGAGCACTAGACGAACGCTAAAGGTTTTATTATTTTTTTGAAATTTATAAAAAAACCTGATTTTCATTTTGAAAAGGATATCTCAATTATTAAAATAATCCATAAAACCTCTCTCATATTTTGGGAGAAATTCTACATATAATTCTGACTTGGAGACATTGCCTTAATTTTCTAAAAAGAAAATTTTATATTTCATTGAAAATATTTATAAAACATCCTAAAACTCAAAAACAATCTAAAATGATGAGCCTATTCCTAATGTGTGCCTTTGACATGAAACCATCCTAGTAATCACATAGGACATAGTTCTAATGCAAAATTACTAAAATGCCCTTGGGCTATATTTTCGATGCGAAAGTATCTCGGCAACCCTAAAGGACATGAAAAGGATTATAAAAAGGTGAACCTATCTAAATGTACATCTTTGGCGTAAAAGAATCCCAATGACAACCTAGGACTTGATTCTAGAGAAATTACCAAAATATCCGTAAGGTGTACCTTCGATATGAAAGCATCTCGATAACCCTAAAAGACAAGAAAAGGATCATAAAAAGGCGAACCTATACTAAATGTACATCTTTGGCATAAAAGCATCTCGATGACTACCTAGGGCTCGATTTTTGGCATAAAAGCATCTCAATAACTGCCTAAAACTGGGCTTGAGAAAAATTACCAAAATTTTCTTAAGGTTAACTTCGAGGTGAAAGTATTCTGGTAACCTTAAAGGACATGAAAAGGATTATAAAAAGGTGAATCTGTCCTAAATGTACATCTTTGGCATAAAAGCATCCCAATGACTACCTAGGACTCGACTTGAAAGAAATTACCAAAATGTCCCTAAGGTGACTTTTGACATGAAATTATCTCGATAACCCTAAAAGACTCAAAAATGATGATAAAAAGGTGAACCTATCCTAAATACGCATCTTTGGCATAAAAGCATCCCGATTACTACCTAAAAATAGATTTTAACAAAATTACCAAAATGCCTTTGGGATCTACCTTCGATGTGAAAGTATCCCGGCAACCTTGAAGAACATGAAAGAACAATCGATGATGATTTTTACTCTAAAAGGGTAATGTAGATAACCAAAATGATCTAAAGTACAAAAATTTCTAATGGGTGCCTAAATTTTCGAGATTAAATATTAGTCCTAAATTGACTAAAATGCTAAAAATATTTAAAATAATCTAAGTGGATAATCTCATGCTAGAGATGACCATTTTGACCTAAAAAAGCTAGATTTTGCTAATGGTCCCTGAACTTTTCTAAAAATGCAAATTGGTCCCTAAATGATTTAAAATGCATTACACACATCAAAATGCATAAACAATACATGAGAAATTCATCTAAGGACTCTAGGAACATTCGGCCAAGCACCTATGGCCTCAAAAAAATTTTATGATATTTATAGCTAAATCCTTAATTTTTTTAAAATTGTTAATTGCCCCCAAAATGCCTAAAAATTAAAAATTTTTATTTTCTACTCACTACCTAATTGACTTAATTATGTAGATACCTCTAAATAAATTTAGAGAATTTTAAAAAATTAAAAAATGGTCCTTAAGGATTTGACCAAATAAGAAATACCCTTAAATAGCCTAAAAATGAAAATTTACAATTTTGCCCCCTATAAGTTTCAACCAAGCTAGGAAATGCCCATAAATGTGTTTGAAAAAAATGGAAAAATTGTGAAATAGCCCTTGCCAATGCTACCATGAACCAGAATAGCCCCAAAGTGGCCGAAGAAATTAAAAAAAAAATTTTAACCTCCAAATTTCAACTATTTAACAAAATGACACCTAAAAATTCACTTTTCACGAAACTAGACCTAAATGCATGTTAAGATCATCCTAGAATACTACTAAGCTCAACACAAAACAAAAGTTCTTAAGATATGAATACCTAAGAGAAGTCACAAGCAAGATGTAAAAATAAAAAATAAAATAAAAATGCTAAATAAAAACATGTATGATTCATGAAGTCCATCAACATTAAAATTTATTTTAACTTATATGAACATGATTTAAAGCATTTAAACTTTAAAAATATGATTTTAATGAAATTTAAACAACAAAAAAAAAAAGGTCATGTTCCAAGCTTAGCTTTTAAAGCATGAAATATGCCATAGCTTAAGCTTAATCACCTTAATAAGTACGGATCATAGAACTACCAACAAGAATTCAAGAAGATGAAAGTGAAATGAATAAAAATAGAAGATGAAATAAACAACATAAATTTTCCAGATGAAATTGACAATGTGACATCTTATGGTAAAAACACCAATACTTTTTATTTGAATATTTTTTTTTGGAATGGATATTGGCATTAATACTAAAAAAGTGTTAGTAAAAGTATGCGATGGTAATTTTTGAGCTTTACAAAAAAAAATAGCAAAAAATTCATAAAAATAAGAAAATTGACCGTGATATTGTCTGCAGGAATGATTTCTTAACCCTTCTTTTCCTAGTTTTCATTGGTTCACGAACGATGGTATTGATTGCCAAAGAAAGGTAGGCATCAGCCAAAGAAGAAATGACTGAAGCAAGGTGCGGAGTCAGGACTGAGCACTTTTTTGAATTGAGAAGAGGTGCCTACCCGTAAGCCTAAAGAGAAGAGAAAGAGATCAAGGTAGGGATGCGCATGAATTGAATGTCTATCGCTCATACCCAAGGTTTAATTTCCTAGGGGAAGAAAAAGCTACTGTGATTGCTAACATCTTTAAAGAGAGAGAAGTCGCCTAGTTCAGTCACTCAAGTGCGAGGAGAGGAAGAATCCGATCTTAGTCTTTTTGGTTTACATCAGAGATTTCCTGGGGAAGTGCCATCCTCGATTTCTATTCTAGTTAGAGGATTCCCCTTAAGTAGGGAAAGCCCTTAAAGCAAAAGAGTCATCTAAAAATTTCAGACTGGCTAAATCCTTCTTCCCTATAGGAAGAACGTTCATGAAATATCTCATTCATCATAGAACGGATGGGAGGAATAGTAGTCGTGCTAGCAGACTACCGGTTTTGATCTACTCTACTTACTTTTTTGAGCTACTTTTGAACAGAGGCTTTGTAGCCCATTTTCCTTCGCTAAACAAATTAAGAATCTCATTCAACCAGGTACAGGTAGTAACTAAATTATACCACTTTTAAAGCGCCATAAGCAAGTGGTTCGCTTAAGCAAAGCAATGGAGTTTACGAGACTTCAAAGCATTCCGGTAGTACTTCTAGCAAGGAAATAGTAAGATAAGACCCTTACACCAGAATTTGATTATATACGAGCTGCCAAGGAGGACTTTAGAGCCTGCGCCCTCAGAATGAAAGCTACATCTTCACCACATCATCTCCAATAGCTACCCTCGAACCTGACTTCTGCCAAGCACCTCATAAGTACAGCTAGGATTGGAAAGAGTGGGTAATGAAGGTGGAGGCACCACTCACCATTTCTTGATAGCGTACCAAACCTACATTTGAACGGGATTCGATTAAAAGTCGGGCTCAAGAATCGCTTCTAAGAAGCACTTTGCCTTCTTTTGTTTGAAACCCGTGCCTAGCCGCAGCGCCCCTTGCCTTTTGAACCAGACTTGAGCCCTAGAGCAGTGCCTGAGCTGAGCCTTTTGCCTTTCTTTAGCCTTTAACATCTCTGCCTACTAATTCTCTAGTATCTAAACTGGGAGACTCAGTCCTCCCCAGTCAGTGGGAGTTTCCTTGTAGGCTGTTTACTTCTCTTCAGTCCTATCAAGTTGCCTTTTATCTAAGATGGTAGGTTCAAACCATCCAGTTTGAGTGCTAGCTTCCATTGCTATTGGAAAGTGAGTTTAAGTTTTTTATAGATGGAGTTTCTTTGTTATCGGTCTTGGCCAGTTTTAAGCTATCTAGTTGCAGTCTCTGCCCGGGGTAAGATTAAGGTTTCCCCTTCTTCAAACGATCCAATAGGGTATAGTGCCCTTTTCATAACACCTCCTATTATCCCAATGCCAGTTGGAGAACCTTACCTCTTAAAGCCAGTTGGAGTGCCATTGCTAATTCAGAGGTATCTAGTGTAATTGGTAAGCTAAGAACATGCATTTATTGAGAGTATAAGGAAACGCTCCTCTAGTTCTAGTGCTTTTGCTTTTCATCTTTCCTTTTCACTTATATAGCCTCTAGTTTTGTATCGAAACTCTCTAAATGAAACTTCCTTTCTCGCTCTCTCCCATGGACTATAGGGACTTTCACAGCAACTAAAGGAGTTTACAAAAGCACTGCAATTGGTTCTTTTGAATTTGGAATATTTGCTATCGACTATCTAGCTTTCAAACTTGTGTCTTAACTGACTTCTCCTCCTGCTATTGGTAAGGTATAGCCTATATTTAATAATTAGATTCTATTTACACTGCTCTTATAAGTAAGAGCCAGGAACTTTAAAATAACTTTCAAACTCACTTGGATAAGGCACTTTCTTTCCACCCCGACATGCCGGAAGGGTCCTCCACGGGGTCAATAGCTAGAAAGCTCCTTCAAAATAGCAAGTAGTAGAAAGAAGGGTTGCTGGTTCGGGAAAAGAGTAGGGCCACAGTTAGCCAACTTATCCGGAAGCGGGTCAAGAAAGAGACAAAACTTGAGCGAGGAATGGGCTCTAGCCTAGTTTTTAAGGCAAAGTCTCACATGAAAGACAAAAATCAACATGAGACTCAAAACACAAAACTCGGCTAAAAAAAGATCAAAACCCGTCCTCCGAGAAAAGACAGCAAGAGATTATGTAGAAAAGGGCTCAAAAGCTGAAGAAAGGAAACAGATTCGGGATAAACAGGTGCTGTTGTGGCCTAGGACTAAGATTATTTCCTTTAAAGTTCTCACCAGCCAAATTTGAAGAAAAATTCCCAGATGTAACGAACCTGAACATTGCTAATGCCACATTATTGTATCCTTCTTCCCCACCCCTCTTTGTGCGAGGAAATCACTTAGCATTGGCCAATTCCCCCGCTCTAGCCCTGCCTGCTTCAGAAAATGCCTTGCTGGCGAACTATAAAGAAAGAGTATACTAGAGAATAGTACCTTTTTGGAGGCATAAGGCCGGTAAGTCCAGTGTGCTAAAAATATGGTCATTGATCAAGGGAATTAACATTGTGACTCTTAAGGAAGAGGGGCCCCCTCTGGAGAATAGTCTTTTCTGTTCCAGTAAGAGCTGTTGGAGGACTTGCTAGTGAATCAGCTGTTAGGGGAATATCCGTAACCCGGTAATCGTAGCCAAAAGTCCCTGGGGCAAGAAGGGGATCCATTGAAAAAAAAGTTTTCTCTCTAGAGTTTAAGAGGGTCCCATAAAGCCTATTGGGCGATCTTTCAAAGGGGCATAGCAGCATAAAGCAAGGTAATCCGTCAAAGAACCTATTTTAGGCATCTACAATTTCATTACCTTCGCGGCTAGCTCACTAGCTGATAGAGATGGCACGGCTCCTCCTTCAGGAAGAGCTACAAAGGTGAAGAGCGGATCTAATGGCCCTGGCCTAGTAGCTTGGGTCGGGCATGCATCCGCAGATGTCTCTTCCTTGCTTATTAGTCAAGTGCTTTAAAAATAAAATTTTCCTTTTGAATATTCATCTTTTTATCCGAGATCAGTCTTTAAATGGCATTTTTTTTCTATCATGTGTCAATGCAATCATGTATGTGTGAAAGAATAAGTTACAAAAATGTGAAAATTCCCCAGTAAAGGTCGACCTCTATTGGGGTGACAATCATATTCTAGGTTTGGTAACTGAGACTATTAGAAAAAACACCCAAACGAAATTAGGCGTCTACAGTTGCCCCTCTTTGGCCATTATTGAGAATCAGGAATAGGGCAAAAACCAAATAGACATAATTTTGTTTGGGCTATAATGTTTTTCAAAAAAATGAATAAAAAATAAAATAAAACAAACCTTCAATAAATGTATTGATTAAAAAATAACCAAAGGCAAGGCCTAGATTAAGAGAGAAAAGTTAACTATGATGAAAACCTAGTTTAGAAGGTTGATAAGGGCAAAATTGATATAGTCAAACGAAGTCTAGAAGGGTTGATCAGGGCAAAACTGATACAGTCAAGTAGAGGTGACTAAGATAACTTGAGTCTAAGAGTAGACCAAGGTGTAACCTCGGTCTAGAGGGTTAACCTATTTAGAACGGATATAGTCAAACGAGGGTGATTAGGATATAACCTAGGTCTAAAAGGTTGACTATGGTAGAACTGATACAATCAAGTGAGGTGATGGGGATGTAACCTCAGCCTAAAAGTAAACCAAAGTGAAACTGATATAGTTAAATGAGGGTGACAGGATATAACCTAGGTCTAAAGGGTTGACCAGAGTAGAACTGATACAATCAAATAAGTGTTATCAAGATGCAACCTTGGTCTAAAACTTTATCAATGCAAAACTGATACAGTCAAATGAGGGTGACCAGGATGCAACCTTGGTTAAAAGAGTTGACCAAGGTGAAAGCGATACAGGCAAATGAGGTAAACATGATGTAACCTAGGTCAAAAGGTTGACCAAAGTGAAACTGATATAGTCAAATGAAGATGACTAAGTCTAACGGGCTAACTAGGGCAAAACTGATACATTCAAATAAGGATAAGCTGGATGTAACATGGATTTAAAAGGTTGACTATGGTGGAATCGATGTAGTCAAACAAAAGTGATCAGGATATAATCTTAGGTCTAAAGGATTAACTAAGGTGCAACCAATACAGTCAAACAAAGGATGGCCAGGATATAACTTGGGTGTAAAGGATTGACCAAGGTGGAATTGATACAGTCAAATGAAGGTGACTGGGATATAATCCTAGGTCTAAAGGATTAACTAGCACAAAATTGATACAGTCAAACAAAGGATGGCCAGGATATAACCTGGGTATAAAAGGTTGATAAGGATGGAACCGATACAGTCAAATGAAGGTGATCAATTTATAATCCTAGGTCTAAAGGATTAACTAAGGCAAAACTGATACAGTCAAACAAAGGATGGCTAAGATAAAACCTGGGTATAAAAGGGTTGACCAAGGTGGAATCGAGATAGTCAAACAAAGGTGACCAGGATATAATTCTAGGTCTTAAGGATTGACCAGGGCAAAACCGATATAGTCAAACGAAGGATGACCAAGATATAACCTAGGTGTAAATGGTTAACCAAGATGCAACCAATACAGTCAAACGAAGGTGACCAGGATATAATCCTAGGTCTAAAGGATTAACTAAGGCAAAACTAATATAATCAAATGAAGGTGACTAAGTCTAGAGGGTTGATTAAGGAAAAATTGATACCATCAAACAAGGATGACCCAGATGTAACATGGGTTTAAAAGGTTAATCAAGGTGGAACTGATACAGTCAAATAAAGGTGACTAAGATATAATCCTAGGTCTAAAGAATTGACTAAGGCAAAAATGATACAGTTAAATAAAGGATGACCAAGATATAACCCTAAGTGTAAAGGTTGACTAAGGTAAAACCGATACAGTCAAATAAGGGTGACTAGGATATAACCTCAGTCTAAAAGATTGACTGATAGTTAAATGAGGGAAAAATGCTTTATATCTAAATAGTTAACGTACCGAAAGGCTATTTCCAATATCATATTTAACTTAAGATCTATTTTGGAGTTTGAAGGAATTTTTAAAAAATATGGCAAACATTTGTATTTCTTTTTAGGCAAGAGAGTCAATCTGAACCTTGATTTGAAAGTGTCTTTAGAAGACATTCTTGATATTTCTTTTCTTTTGGCAAAAAGAGTCCATGGCTGAACTTGAAGCTGAAAGCTTCTTCCCATACTTGCATTTTAAATCATTAATAGGTTTTCATATGTTTATCCCATGGAATCCTTCTTCTAATCTTTATTTGAGGGATTTGGGAATTATTTAATTTTTCTTCTAAGGTCACCAAATATCAAATTAATGCCTACCTATTTAACAATACAACTTTATATAGTTGGATAAGTATCTACTCAAGGCATATTTACAAATTTCTAATGAAATCATGAAAATTATCACAACTCATCAAAATTCCAGGATTTACAAGACGGGATCATTTCCTTATTCTAACCTGGGAAAAAATCCACTTGATGAAATTTTCAAAATAATTTCAACCGTGAATTTTCCAATGTAAGGATAATGGATATGTTATCTTTATCATAATGTTAAGACTTTCTTGCTATTGATGATCACCATTGAAGACCTTTTTGAATGAAATAAAGAAATGAATTTAAAAGGACAAGTATGGTTACACTAGTAAAAACTTATCTTGAAGAAATTGATTCAAAAAGGTTGAGGTTTATCAAGACCAAATTTAAGTGAATGTTTCTTGCACAAGAATTCCTTGAAAAGCAAACAAATCAAGTTATAACATCCTTTTAATCTTCAAATATAATAGCCCTATAAGTGCTAAACTAATCCTAGTAAACACTAAATCTCTAAGGATTGATCTAAAAGGCTTTTGCTTTGCATAAATTTCCAAGTTTAGGTATAAATTATGAAAGTTTATTTTGAAAGGAATCAGTGTTTGGAAATTTAACTTAATTTTTTGTTGACATCACAAAAATTTTCATGGTTTTGGACTCATTCATGAATTAGCAAGAAGGGTTCTCTGCCATTGGTGGCTATCTTTATTGATTTAAGAGCAATTCCAAGGCCTTTAAACTTGCCCCACCATATTATTAAACACTCAAAAATCATTCAAAAAGATGAATTTGTAAAGAGCTTATTAGGAATAGCCTAGCAACTCAAATAGTTATGTTCGATCAAAATGGATTTTGTTAGGTACATAACATAAGCTGTGGTTTAAAGTTTAGAAAGAAAAGGATAAATAGGCCCAAATCAATTATTTAAGGGTAATTAAAATAAGGATTACTCTTATTCAATAGAACTCGACCTGGGATATCTTCTAAGGTAAAACGCATCTATATTCCTTCATCTACTTTTGCCTGTTTGCTTTTTTATTTTGAAGGGATTTCAAATTTAAACTTTCTTGATTTATTTTTTTTACTTTGAAAATTTTGAAATTTGAATTTTTTTTATTTTACTTTGAATATTTGAACTTGAAACTCAAACTTTCTTTATTTTTCACGTTGAATATTTGAACTTTGAAATTGAACTTTCTTCATTTTTCACTTTGAGTATTTGAACTTCAAACTTGAACCTTCTTCAGTCTTTAAATTTTGCCTTATGACATTTGGCTTAGTCCTCTTATAACTTTAAGGTGAAATTTGCTCCTTCTAATTTCAAAGCTTCTCCTTGTTTGCCCCTTAGTATGGAAAGTGATCCTTGATTAGGGTTCAAAGAAAGAAAATAATTTATCAGGCTCAAAAGGGACTATAAAGGGAATAATTTTCTATATTTGCAAAAGGATAGCGAAAGAAGGCTATTTTTCATCTTAAACATGGCTATCTGAACCGGTAAGCATTTCACTAGGAAAAAGGGTTGTTTTCTTTTTAAAATCATTTCAAGTACCTCAACAACATGATGTTGCACTCAATTTCTCAAGACTTAAGAGCCCCTCAACATTTTTAGCTTCATAGACACTAATGACTGGTTGAGTCTTTAGGAAAAAAAATCGAATTGGCTTAGAAAAGATTATCAGATCTCATATCTTATGTATCAAGAATTGGTTCAGAAAGGTTTTGTTCAAAAAGAGAAAAAGATTTTGGCTCATGTTTACTCTCATTCATCCTGAATCAAGGATTTGAAAGAGTGTCATGGAAATTATTGGAAAAGGTTATCCAAATAAGGGAGATCTCAGAATTACTATCATTACTTTTACACATGTCAAAAATCGATATTTGAATCTTTTAAGAGCATAACCTAATTGTTTGACCTTCAAGGAGTCTATAGAAAAGAACGTTTAGATGTAAAAGGTCTATGATGGTGAAAGGTCTATAGTTAAATGCTTGGGATAATCATATATGTGGAAGTAAAAGACCTTTTGGAGAGAATTCAATCCAGTGGTGATCATCTACTAAAAAAAATTTCAAAATGTTCTCATTACCCTAGATATTGGAAATCATTATTAACAAAATTCAAGGTTGATGACAATATATACACTATTTACAAATCAAAATTCATTTCATAATTCATAATTTCCAAAAAGAAATGTACAAAATTTTAAAGTAAAGATAAAAATTACCTCTGATTGGCATACTACCACAAAGTCGATTACCTTTAGACTAATCATCCTTGATAGGTGTCCACCAACTTTAATTTTTTGCTAGATTGGTATCCCTGAGGGCCGAATTGTAAATTAGCTAGTAGAAAATCAAAACGTGTATCGAACTCTAGGTTCTCAAAGTCAAAAATTTTACAAGATGCATGGTTATTTCTTGTTATCTCAATTATGCTGTGAAAACAACCAATATATGACTCTTCACTAAATTTTTTAGCAAAGAAAATGAATCTAAAAGCTCATGGCATGGCAAGTAATAATTTAAGCAATTCAAGTCAGAATTTTCAACAGCCAATGATTCACTAGTCAACCATGCTAAATACATCAAATTAGCCTTAAATTGAACAGCATACATTGGTTAATGAAATCCTTAGATAAAAAATGTTGCTTCTTGACACTCAAATTATAGCACTCTGGTCCAGGCTTTATTAGAATGATAGAGATCATCTGATTTCGAACAAGTAAAGGAAAAAGCTTAGTGTAGGAAATCCATGGGGCATGATGCATCTTCCTCTGTTTTTTTTTTTTTTTAGCTTCTGAGAGTCGCTTGAACTTTCTCGTGGGTCTCTTTTCCTTTATAGACCTTTGGATCGAAAAAGTTTGTATGAAGGGCTACGAGATATAGGGATAAACCTATTGAGGTTGCTGAGCACTGAAAGGCTAAGGGCGAGGACACCGTCCGAATGGATTTCCTTGTTTTCTTGGCTCACTATGATCCTGGCTTCCATTAGCAATATCTTGTTGGCATTTAACAATAGGATGACTTTCTTGTCTCACTATGCTACCTTTAAACTTGTACTTCCCTGGATCCCCGATAGAAGTGTTGGTATGATAAAAATAAGTACTTTGAGGTAATTAGCTTTCAATTGGTACTCCGCAGATCCCAAATAGAAATGTGGGTTTAATAAAAATTGAGTACTTTGAGGTACTTGGCATTCAACTTGTACTCTTCAGATCCCTAACAGAAGTGTTGGTATGATATGGAATTATAAAATGATACGAGATTATTTGTAATTTTCTTTTGCTTAAGGCTTTGCTTTTATGAAGACCTTCCTTTCATAAATCCTTTTTTCTTCTTTCTTCCTTAAATTGCTTGGAGTATTCATGGCTCCGATTTCCTTTCATTTTTTTGGACTTGTTTTTACTCAGCTTGTCTGATAATGTCTCCTCTCTTGAAATTTTATATTATTCACCTCAAATGGAGAAAACTTAAATTAGCCTAGAAGAATATATATATATATATATATATACGTGTCTTATTAACATTAATCTTTATCATCATTTTTACATGATTATCATTGAATGAAAAATCGATAAAATGAAAAATGAACAAATGTATTAATGACTAAGTGTAAAAAGATAATATTCAATGGTATGATTTGGGCGCTAAGCGATTGGTTAAAAATCAAGCCTGTAAATTATTATAGAGTCAAGAATCTAAAGAATTCAAGTCATGATTCAACACTATTGCTTTACCAACCAAAATTCTTTGATTTATCTATTATACAAAACCATATTTACAAGATTCAAAAGAAAAAAAAAGCTAACAATGATTGCTTTTGCAAGTACTTTAAAAATCATGAATGCATGAGGATATGAAAATGTGAAATTTTCAAAGGTAAAAAGAGATGCATAAATGAATTTACAAGTTTCCATGGGATATAAATATCATGCCAAAATTAAGAAACAATATAACAAATTAATGAGAGAAATAAATAAAAAGTAAATAGTAACACAACATACACTTGTTAAATATCAAGAAAATCAAATTATAAGAGTAAAAGGCTAGCAGCATTCCCCCCTCTACACCAAATTTGGTAATTTTAGAACCGGGTATGGCTCTAACAAGGTGAGTCTCCGATAGCTCATTACTCTGGACATCTTATTTTGTCCGAGCCTTTTGTTAGCAATCTGGCATCGCTCGATGAAAAAGTATTTTGAGGAGGTCAAGAAAGCCTATGGGACATATCAAAGTTAAATGCAAAGATGTGGCATCAGAGGACGTAGTTCAAGGTGTCCAGGGACAAAATATATGAGAAAATTCATAATTTTTCTCGAATGTATCAATACATGGTTCTCATGTATCGATACAATGCTCCAACATGCCAAAAATTTGAAATGTCCCCATTTGTATCGATACAACATATAAATGTATCGATACATGAGCTTATGTATTGATACAAAAGCTCATGTATCGATACTAAGCCATGCCAAGACCAAAACATGCATTCTGTAAAGAAATGTATCAATACATATCAACATGTATTGATACAATTGTTCATAGTATCGATAAAATGGTTTATAGTATCAATACAATGCTCAATGTATCGATACAATGTTCATTGTATCGATACATTCAAGGTTTTTGGACCAAATGTATCGATACATTTTGCAATGTATCGATATATACAGGCCATTTTCCACGGCCTGGGCATTTTTGACTCGTCCACCATTGATCCAAAACTCAATTTTAACTCGTTTCTTTGCATCAAGAAAGATCAAAACTCATGTCAAAATTATGAATTTGGACTTTTGAATTAATCAAAACATTTTCTTTGAAGTTTAAATTAGATCAGAGGGGTCAATGTCACATGATCACCCTATTCCTCCCTAGTTTATTAACCAATATCACCATCAGCCACTCTATTTGTTGGAAAACCATTTTAGCATTTAAACCAGCCACCCTATGTCCATCACATTGGTAGCAAGTTGCTTTCTACAGCTACTCTATAGCCACCATGCTGACATCACTTTGTCCCCCTTCAGAAATGGCTAAAAATACCTCCAAATTGGCTCCAAAATGCTAGTATAAATAGACCACTTATATCCCAGCTAAAAATTGTTAGATTCTAGCTCATTTTCAGCTTCCAAAACACATTCCTACACCAAGAAAACCAAATCCCGTAGCTCTTCACTCAGCACCCAAACATAGCCCCAAAGCACTCACTCTCAACCTCTACACATTCTAAAAATCACCCTTATCCATACCACAACCGAAACCTCATTGTTTCTCTCTTTTTCTTGCTTGTTAACAACAAGGAAAAGAGGGAAATTCAAGCCATCTCTGCTACTCCAACTATTTGGCCTAAAATTAAATTTTGTTGGTATAACTTCTTACTCTATCACTTGTATTTTTTGTTTTTTTTGCATCGTCATTATTTTAGTGAGCTCTCCATGTTTCCATCACCCTCTTAGGATTATCATGCGTCATTGTGGCTTTTTATTGTGGTAGTTTAAGATTTAAATGCCTTAATGCCCCTTTGATGTGCAAAATGCCTCATTTCATCCTCATTGGTTTAATATCTCTTGCTCATGCATTTTATGCCATATCCATGCATCTTGTTATCCTTAATAAATGTATGAATCATTAGCCTAACACACTACAAGCACATTTACACATTACTTGCATGAATCATTGTCATTTTCAGCATCCATAACATTTTCTTGTCATAATGCATAACACTTTCTTTGTCTAAACCATTGGTAAGGTTAGCATCCCCATTCATGTTATGTGCCATCCCCTTGTATGTTTGTTGTCCTCCCCATCCCCTTGTATGTTTATTGTCCTCCCCTTGTCAAAATGCCTGTTTGATGGCTATAAAAATTGATTTTCAAAACCTCCCCAAGCCAAGCATGTTAACCTCAACCAATGAGGATTGTCATGGACTTAACATTTTCCTTTAAAAAAATCTTAGGGAAAATTAAGTTTTCCAGATCTGGAATCTTGGTTAAATGAGCTCAAATCATCTAATTTTGTAATGAAAATGGTCCTATACTCATTCCCGAAATGTTCATGCCTTGTTTTTGAGTCAAAACCTTGAGTGTTATGACCAACGGACTGTTTCATCATCCCAAACTACTCTGGGGCTATGCAAATGAGTTTGTGATGCTCATGCCACTCTTTCCCTTTAATCATGGATGTTTGAATGTCGATGACTCGAGTTTGGACCTATAAACATAAAGAAAATAAGAAATATCCTCTGCTTTCTTTGTCCCTTACTGGTAGCAGCACTGTTACAAATTGAAAAATCACTTTAAAATACCAAAAAAACTTTTAATGAATTTTATGATATTTTTCTCTGAAAGTGTGTCAAAATACCTTTAAAACAAGGTCTTGTTCATCCCTGGATCAATCCGGATGAAAGAGTTATGATTTTTCAAATCCAGACTGTTTGGAATCCCTAGAGTTAAAAAAGTGCAATCTGGTTGGGCCTTTCAGACCCACTAAACGATTTTTCCAAATTTTTTAAGCATTGTTTCTAAAATGTTCATGAAATTCCCTTTCCGGAAAGGTATTATTTGCAATTTTTTGATACCAAATGAGTCAAGAATGATTTTTTAAATTTAGACGCACTTTGTCCATCGTATGCTCTGCCAGCAGCATAATCAATCCAAACTTGAAAATTTATTTCCTTGAAAAATGACTTTTCGGGATATTGGAAATATTTCAAGTTACCTTTCTAACAGTATCTTGTCCACCCTCTAGAGCCTTCAAACCAATTTAGAATAAATTCGGGAAATAGGATAGCACGATGCTCTCCCCTGTTTTTGGTTATGGTCAAAATTGAGTTTTTTTCCCGAATTTTGTCTCGAGACATTCAAATGTCTGCATATCACCCCAATCAAACTCAAGAACATGCTTTAACCTCCCATAGGCTCGTATCGAGGCACGAACATATTTTACACCTTTTCCATCCTCATTCATAATAATTTCTTTTGCCAAAAGTTCTTGAAACGCTCACACATTTCCTAAATCACAATGTTTTGTCAACTTAAGTTTCCTACTCAACTTCTTTAAAGAGTATCAGACGTGTCACTTTTGGGGATACTCCAACGCTGACCTTCCAAGGGGATACTGCAACCCTGCTTTCCAAAATTGTCAGGATTTAAAAATCTTTCTTTGTCAAAATTATTTGTCACCCATGGGGATACTCTAACCCTACCTTTCTGAAGGGATACTCCAACCCTGTATTTCAACTACAATTAATTTTTTTCCTCCATCCCGGACTTCCATGAATATGTCAAACAAACCTTGTTTAATCAAGTAACCCAGATGCATCTCGAAAATTATCGATTTGACCATTCCCAAATAATCGATGCTAATTGCAAGATAAATTCTAATAGTCCATTCCTTTTCTTTATCATTGCATTGAATGATCCATGTTATGTTACTTCATTTGTTGCCTCATTAAGTGATTTCTTTGTGATGATTATTTGCATTTATGCTTTCAAATCATTTTAAATAAAATTAAAGGTAATGATCCACATGGGTATCTCTCCAGTGCCCAAAATGGAACATTCCATTTTCAAAGTAAAATCCAAAGGTCACTTTATTAAAAATTTCTATATTCCCTATCTTTCTGGGGTATATATGAGATTAAATCTTTTCCATCAAAACTTGGATTTGTATTTTTATAAGATTCATGCATTAAAAGGGGTTATATCAAAATAATAACAAGTTAAGATTGAAAGAATCAAAACCAAGATAAGACATAGCTAGTAAGGTACCGATTTTGGGCATCGCGAAAAGGTTCATACCTCATCATGCATAATCAACTCTCGAACCCAAATGACGAATCTCTGTATTACGTAGACCACAGGATCAATGTTTTGAGTTTCGTAACTCAAAACATAGGTTTCAATAGGCACCCAGCCATGCCTAGCCTAAAATGATCGGTGGTGACTCTTAGTGTTGACCATTTCATGATGGTCATCCAAGACCAATAAGATGAGCGATTCATCTTATGGTCCCCTTCATTGTATCACAGGTCGATAATCTGTACCTTCACGTTCTCTTCACACCATGAAAGACAAGTCTGGGTCAAGAAGACATTCCCAAGTCAAAAAAATATTTTAAGTCGGATGTACCCATAGATCTATAAGGATCCACCCCAGGGTATGTTGCGATAGCTTGGCAACTCCACTGGGGACTGTATAAAGAGTTAGGCCAATAATTAGCAGGGTCTTGTTAGGTTCTCGGTTCCTTCGATCTTTGGTCATTATTTAACTATGATCCTTTTTTTTCGCTTTGTCAATTAATCTTTCATTTAACGTGATTGTCAGGATTGTCTTACTTTTAAATAATCATCAGTATAATAAAAATGGTAATACAGGAGTAAGCAAAAAGGTTTGATTGTTTCCCCGTCACATACCGTGCACTTACATATGCATTAGAATCCCGCCAAACACCATGGTGAGGTTATAACATAATCATTAGGAGAAAGTGAGCGATCCGTCTTTTTGAGTAAGCCTCCGCATAGACATGGCAATAACTTCCAAGATGTAAATTACCTATGTCTCTCGTGAGTAACCCTCTGCATTTGCATAGGAAAATAAATCCAATGGATTGAACCGGTTCCACTAAACCCACGATGGGTTTAGGATCGGGGTCCTTCGACTATCCTTGCTAGACGAAGGAGCAATTTGGATACCTATTTAAGCGTTGATCTAAACCACATATAGTGAGCCCTACGAGCTTAACCATGTCAAACCATACCGGAATGCTGCTAAAATACCTGGAGAATAGGGTCACTCGGGGAAACATTCCTAACTTTTACTCTTAATTATGTAGGTGACAATGAGTATACAATTGTTACCTGCACCTGCATTTTTACCATTTATCAAGGCATGCCGTCATGCCGCCCAAACGATGGCTAATCTTTGCCTAAATAAGTGACGGTGAGCAAAAACGATCATTCACAATGTCTTATACTGTAAGCCATTATGTTGTCTGAGTCACGGCTTAACGCACATCCACAGTAGTGGCGATAAATGAATATCACTACCGGTAGGTTTTTCGTCAAAATAAGGTATTATATCACCTCACAAAGGGCAAGCTACATCCGGACATGTTGATATGCTGCTTGTTTCTCATCTCACCACCTTGGTTAAGGCATGTTATGAATTTTTTTTGTTCTGATGTTCTTAAATTCTTTATTTCCTTACATTTATCTCTTATATATTTCACTAACTCATTTCCCTTTGTTTATGTTTCGGCGTATGCATTATCTCATCATAATTATCATGACTGTCATCCTTTTGGGACAATTATTCTGGTTCGGTGTTCAGCAAGGGACCTTTTCATGGCTCTATGAAAGATGTCATCGATAGAGCTATTCCAGGATTTAATTGTCTCCAATGCATATGCATATGCGTACTTACTTTCACCTTTTTTACACTCACATCAATCATTCATTATCTTAACTCATCATTGCATCATAAACACTCATCAATAAATATATTTTCAAGTAAAAGTCTAATACGAGAATTGGGCCATAAAAGTGCTAGGGACTCCGAGTCAATCAGGAAAATGGAACCTAACATCCTGCGTTGCGACAACATGCGACATCGTAAACAAATCATGGAGAGTGATCATGAAGCTCGTATTGAGTGACTTGAGCTAATAGTTAAGGAATCACAAGACCAGATGCTCCCTCAACAATGCGAAATGCAAACTCAAAATGCAAAACTTATGGAACTAATGACAGCCTCCGTGAAAGAAAAAGGGCAAGCCAGCACTGCTGAAATAAGGAATGATCCTCCCAATGCAGAAAGTCCCCCTGCCAATAATCCAGAACCCGCCTGGGGAAATTAGACAAGAACAATGGCCCACTCTTTCACCTGCCACTCAGGATTCCCCAGTCATCTACCTTAATCCCATTGCAGCAGGTCAATTCATCCCCTGCACTCAAGGGGTGAACGTTGTAGTCTGATCGACAGATTCGATAACCCTTGACCATGAGGAACCAGAGAAAACAGAAGGTCAAAAGTCCATCATGACTGCAGAAGAAGTGAACAAATTCTAGCTACTAGAAAAATGCCTCCAACCTACCGAGGGGAGTGACAAGTTTAGAGCTCTTGACGTGCAATCGCTGTCTTTGGTGTCCAACCTTATCATTCCTCCAAAGTTTAAAGTCCCAAGGCTTGAGAAGTTTAATGGAACCACTGACCCTTCCGTCCATGTTCGAATGTACCTTCAAAAGATGGCTGGGTACAAGAAAGACGAAAAGCTCCTCATCTATTGCTTCCAACATAGCCTCATTGAGGCAGTAGCTCAGTGGTATATTGAGCTAGATAATGTGAAAATCAATCATGGGTCGACTTGGCTAAGGCCTTTCTAAATCAATACCAGCACGTGTTGGATTGGGCACTGGATCAACTTTCTTTGATGAATTTCGAGAAGAGATCTGCTGAAAGTTTTAGGCAATAAGCCCAAAGGTGGAGAGAGGAAGCCGCCCTAGTCTAGCCTCCTCTTATAAAAAAAAGAGATGACAGTCACTTTTATTCATACCTTACGCACTCCTTATTATGAGAAGTTCGTAGGAAATGCCACTAAGAAATTCGCAGACTTGGTTCTCTCTGGAGACATGATCGATGCCACCACTAAGAGTGGTAGAACATCTGCCAGAGAAATAGCTAGATAAAGTAAGAACCCATTGCCAGTAAGAAGAGGGATGAAGAGGCCAATGCCATAGATTATGCTAGCTTGTCTCAGCCAAGATAGCGTCAAGCACCCAACCCTCACTACTCAAGAATGCCACGTTCTTACCCCATCACAATATCCTCACAGCCAATTTATGCCATAACTTATAGCCCATCATTTGTAATCCCATCAAACCCACCATAAAGCTACCCTCTATAAGTTCAGCAAAATACCAATCGAACAACCAATAATACACCCAACAACCAAGGTGCAAATCAACCTAGACAACATTTTGATCCCATCCCTATGACCTATAAAGAACTCTACCAAACCTTGCTCCAAAATCATTTAGCGGGCCCAATTTATGTCCCTGAAAAGAAGACACCATACCTACCATGGTACAACCCTAACGCCCACTGTGAATACCATGCTGGGCAGTAAGGCATGACATTTAGAACTGCATGTATTTCAAATGAAATGTGCAAAATCTAATCAACTCAAAAGTCTTGCAGTTTGGGATGAACCAGGGACCAAATATTGCTGCCAATCCTTTACCAAACCATACTGAGCCAACTACAAACATGATCGATACCGAGCCATAGAATTTGTGTCCTTCCACCAAAACCTGATTTTGATGATGGGGTCATAATGGAAGCCCTTGGACTTTTCTTATTCCTTTCATGTAATGTTAAGAAATGAAAACCTACCTACCCTCGCCCAAAGGTAGGTAGGTGTCCTATGTAAGGGGCATTTTTATCAAACATTATCGATGAAATGGCTTTTGCTTAAATCATTCCATATTGCGTGCCGACATCACTTTGTCTCAATTACTCTTTTGTCTCCATTCTTATCTAAATCCTTTGGTTGTGTGTGCGCCTTTTGCAATGTCTATTTCTTCACCCTTTTAGGTGTCCTAACGACAGTGATAGGGATATGTCCGATGGGTCTTTGAAGATCGATTTCAAACGATCAATTTGTGCTAGTAAAGTTGATCCTGAAAAGGGTTTCGAAGAAAGCACCAGACCTCTTACAATTCAAGATCTAGCATCTATCCTTTATCGCCTAAAGATGAATGGGGCAGTCGAGGCGGCCAACAAAAACATCAAAAGAATAGTTGAGAAAATGGCCGAGACTTACCAAGACTAGCATAAGAAGCTATCCTTTGCACTTCATGCCTATCGAACCTCAGTTTGCACTTCCATGTTTGCTACTGCATTTTCTCTTGTCTATGGGATGGAAACTGTATTGCCTATCAAAGTTGAGATCCCTTCTCTCAGAGTCTTGATAGAAGCCAAACTGAAGAAGCTGAATGGGTCAAGAACAGATACGACCAACTGAACTTCATCGAGGAAAAATGTATGAAAGCCATCTGCCATGGTCAAATGTATCAAATACGCATGATCCGAGCCCATGACAAAAAGATGTGCCCACGACAATTTCACCCAAGCGAGTGGACCCCTAATTGGGAAGAACTATATGTCATGAAGCAAGCCTTCTCCAGAGGGGCCCTAATCTTGTCAGAAATGGACGGTAATGTCTTGCCCAACCTATTCAACTCAAATTCTGTCAAGAAATATTACACATAGAGGGCAAAAACATGAAAAGACGTCCTTCAAAAAAAACAAAAAAAAACAAATAACAAAAAAAGAGCAAAAAAAACCAAAAAAAAAAAAAGAAGAAACCAAAAAAAAGAGGTTCACATGAAAATCCGAAAAGGACATCTGGCAGCCAACCCTACTGCAATTAGAAACACGCAAGGGCGACTTGAGAAGATCAATTTCGATGGGGCATGAACCGAGAGCATCCACAGGATAATGCAAAACAATCTTAGGGATCTTCTGAAGATCAGCTCATGCTAGGCACATTTATTGTTCGAGAAAGATTCTGAAAAGCACCTAAAGAACATCCATGTCATGATTGTCAGAGGCATCTTTTGCCTAAAAGATCATACTTCTTACCACCTTATCACTTGTTTGTCAAAAGATATACCGAGTTATGTCTCTTTGTTGTTATGAATAAATATTGCCTTGTTTCTTTTGACCCCTATACAACTCACATTGCACTTGTCATTTAGTTGATAATGTTTGATAATCAACTAAAATATGCACCAGGATATCTCGATATTACATTGAAAGGAAAAGAAAAATGTAGGGAACTCTGCTCACACCCTAATCATCAAGATCATGCACTTTTTTGCATCTAAACACCCGCTCATCATGACCATACACCAAACCACTTCTTGCTTTCACAAGCCAAATCTTAAGAAAAACTATTTTAGGCTAACCAAAAAATTGACCCATGCATTCTATCAGAATCCTATCAAAACCAGATACATTAACCGAATCAGTCAAATAGTCCCCAAATCGTTGACAATGCCTTCCATTTGTCAGGAAAATGATTGAGCCTCCCAAATCAAGAAACACAACATTTAAAATTCTTGAGACTAAATTTTTGGTCATATCCCCAGTGGAGCCAGGATAACATATAATCCCCAACGAGATTAGGAAAATTTCTATCTATAGTCACATCAAAGACAAATCACCATCCCTACAAGAGCCTGAATGATGTACAAGAAGAAGTATGGCTATCACTCATATTAGACTTTACATCATGCAATCATGATAGCATTTCATATCATGCACTCATATTACCATCATACATCATCATTTTTACAATATCACTCCAAGCCAAGTTTCTTGAACCTCCAAGGAATTCCTGGTAAGAAATCTAAGCTTCACAAACTAAGTGTTCAGATAAGGTCTTTTGCTTCCATCACCTCATGAAAAAATCCTTTTCATCAAGCAACTACTATCAAAGTGCCAGTGTCAAGAAATTGTTGTCCAAAAACTATCATCAAAACTTTTGTCGAGAACATTCGTCAGAAGCTATGTCAAGAATTTTGTCAAGAACTAATACCAAAGCCTTTTCATCGGGAAATTTTGTCATGAACTTTGTCAAGAAAACTTGCATTAGAAGTTTTATCAAAAAACTTTGACAACACACTCTTCAAAGCCCACAAGTCAGTGGCACATCTTTAAAGCCCACAAGTAAATGGCACCTTTCCAAAAGCCTACAAGTCAGTGGCACCTTTTCAAAGCCCATAAGTCAGTGGCACCTTTCCAAAAGCCCACAAGTTAGCGGCACCCTTTTCAAAGCCCACTAGTCAGTGGCACCCTTTTAAAGCCCATAAGTTAGTGGCACCCCTTCAAAGCCCACAAGTCAATGGCACCCCTTAAAAGCCAAGAAGTAAGTGGCACCCCTTAAAAGCCCATCCTTCAAAGCCCCCAAGTCAATGGCACCCCTTTCAAAGCCTGCAAGTCAGTGGCACCCCTTTAAAGCCCACAAGTCAGTGGTACCCCTTTAAAGCCCACAAGTCAGTGGCACCACTTAAAAGCCTGTAAGCTAGTGGCACCTCTTTGAAGCCCACAAGTCAGTGGCACCCTTTTCAAAGCCCATAAGTCAGTGGCACCCTTTAAAAGCCCACAAGTTAATGGCACCTCTCAAAGCCCAAAAGTCAGTGGCAACCCTTAAAAGCCCATAAGTCAATGGCACCTCTCAAAGCCCTCAAGTTAGTGGCACCCTTTTAAAGCCCATAAGTCAGTGGCACCCCTTTAAAGCCTAGAAGTCAGTGGCACCCCTTTAAAACCCACAAGTCAATGGCGCCCCTTAAAAGCCCACAAGTCAGTGGCACCCCTTAAAAGCACATAAGTCAGTGACACCCTTTTCAAAGCCCACAAGTTAGTGGCACCCCTTTAAAGCCCATAAGTCGGTGGCACCCCTTAAAAGCCCACAATTAATGGCACCTCTTCAAAGTCCACAAGTAAATGGCACCCCTTCAAAGCCCACAAGTCAGTGGCATCTTTCCAAGAGCCCACAAGTTAGTGGCATCTCTTCAAAGCCCATAAGTCAGTGGCACCTTTCTAAAACCCCATAAGCTAGTGGCACCTCTTCAAAGCCCATAAGCAAGTGGCACCTTTCCAAAAACCTATAAGTCAATGGCACCCTTTTCAAAGCCCATAAGTTAGTGGCACCCTTTTCAAGCCCATAAGTCAATGGCATCCCTTTAAAGCCCACAAATCAGTGGCACCCTTTTAAAGCCCATAAGTCAATGACACCTCCTTAAAGCCCACAAGTTAGTGGTACCCCTTAAAAGCCCATAAGTCAGTGGCACCCTTTAAAAGCCCACAAGTTAGTGACACCTCTTCAAAGCCCATAAGTTAGTGGCACCCCTTAAACACTATAAGTCATGGCACTTTCTTAAAGCCCATAAGTTAGTAGCACCTCTTTAAAGCCCACAAGTTGGTGGCACCTTTCCAAAAGTCCATAAGTTAGTGGCACTTCTTTAAAGCCCACAAGTCAGTGGCATCTTTCCAAAAGCCCATAAGTCAGTGGCACCTCTTCAAAGCCCATAAGTCAATGGCACCTTTTAAAAGCCTACAAGTTAGTGGCACCTTTTCAAAGCCCACAAATCAGTGGCACCCTTTAAAAACCAATAAATCTATGGCACCCCTTTAAAGCCCATAAGTTAGTGGCACCCCTTTAAAGCCCACAAGTCAGTGGCATACCTTAAAGGCCCATAAGTCAGTGGCATCCCTTAGAAGCCCACATGTCAGTGGCACATCTTCAAAGGCAACAAGTTAGTGGCACTCTTTCAAAGCCCACAAGTTATTGGTACCCCTTCAAAGCCCATAAGTCAGTGGCACCTTTCCAAAAGCCCACAAGTCAATGGCACATCTTTAAAGCCCACAAGTCAGTGGCACTTTTCCAAAAACCCACAAGTTAGTGGCACCTCTTCAAAGCCTACAAGTCAGTGCCACCTTTCCAAAAGCCCACAAGTCAGTGGCACCTCTTCAAAGCCTACAGGTCAATGGCACCTTTCCAAAAGCCCACAAGTCAATGGCACCCTTTTAAAGCGTACAAGTCAATAGCACCCCTTAAAAGCCCACAAGTTAGTGGCACCTCTTCAAAGCCCATAAGTCAGTGGCACCCCTTAAAAACCCATAAGTCGAGGCACCTTTTCAAAGCCCATAAGTCAGTAGCACCTCTTCAAAGCCCATAAGTTGGGGCACCTTTCTAAAAGCCCACAGGTCTGTGGCACTTCTTCAAAGCCCACAAGTCTGTGGCATCTTTCCAAAAGCCCATAAGTTACTGGCACCTCTTTAAAGCCCACAAGTTAGTGGCATCTTTCCAAAAGCCCATAAGTTAGTGGCACCCCTTAAAAGCCCACAAGTCAGTATGACCTCTTCAAAGCCCACAAGTCAGTGGCAACCCTTAAAAGCCCATAAATCTGTTGCACTCCTTTAAAGCCCATAAGTCAGTGGCACCCCTTTAAAGCCCATAAGTCAATGGCACCTCTTAAAAGCCCACAAGTTAGTGGCACCCCATTAAAAGCCTATAAGTTAGTGGCACCTCTTCAAAGCCCATAAGTTAGTGGCACCTTTTTAAAGCTTACAATTTAGTAGCACCCCTTAAAAGCCCACAAGTCGTGGCACCTTTTCAAAGCCCACAAGTCAGTGGCACCCTTTCAAAGCCCTTAAGTTTGTGGCACCTCTCTCAAAGCCCATAAGTCTGTGGCACCTTTCCCAAAGCCTATAAATTAGTGACACCCTTTTCAAAGCATATAAGTCAGTGTCACTTCTTCAAAGCCCATAAGTCAGTGTCACTTCTTCAAAGCCCATAAGTCAGTGGCACCTTTCCAAAAGCCCATAAGTTGTGGCACCTCTTTAATGCCTATAAATTTGTGGCACCCCTTTAAAGCCTACAAGTTAGTGACACCCTTTTAAAGCCCATAAGTTAGTGAAACCCCTTAAAAGCCCATAAATCAGTGGCATCCCTTAAAAGCCCACAAGTTAGTGGCACATTTCCAAAAGTTAGTGACACCCCTTTAAAGCTCGCACGAGCTAACGACACCCAAGTTAAAGCCTAAATAAGCTAGTGGCAACCAAGTCTAAGTCAAAGCCTACATAAGCTGATGGCACCTGAGTCAAATCCTATACGAGTTGCTGGCACACAAGTCTAAGTCAAAGCCTGCACGACCTAGTGGCACCCAAGTTTGAGTCAAAGCCCACACAAGCTGGCGGCACCCGAGTCAAAGCTTGATGAACTTATGGCACCCAAGTCTAAGTCAAAGCTCATACGAGCTGGCGGCATCCAAGTCAAAGCCTACATGAGCTGGTGGCACTTAAGTCCAAGTCAAAGCCCACACAAGGCGACACCCGAGTCAAAGTCCACATAAGTTGATGGCACCCACATCAAAAAATCCAAGTTACTCTGCACCTACCTAAAGAGGTCAAACCTTAGAAAACCTAACACCCTAGTAGGGAGGCAAATCTTACAAAATTAACTTAAACCTTTATTAGGATCACTGCTAATGCACTGCACTTATCACAGCGAAGTTAATTACAATTAATTTTTTTTGCAGGTGTTCTAGAAATGTTAGTCCACCCCAGACAAAATAGCGTCTATTTGTCTTTGCCCTATTTTTTATTCTTAGCAATGGTCAAAGAGGGGCAGCTGTAGACACCTTATTTTGTCCAGGCTTTTATTTCGCAATCCAGAGCACGGACATGAGAGGGGGCATTGTCACTCAACGAAAAAGTATTTTGAGGAGGTTAAGAAAGCCTATGGGTCATATCAAAGTTAAATGCAGAGATGTGGAATCAGAAGACGTAGTTCAGGGTGTCCGGGGATAAAATATATGAGAAAATTCAAAATTTTTCTCGAATGTATTGATACATGGTTCTCATGTATTGGTACAATACTCTAACATGCCAAAAATTTGACATGACCCTGTTTGCATCAATACAACATGTAAATGTATCGATACATGAGCTTATGCATCGATACAGGAGATCATGTATCGATACTAGGCCATGCCAAGACCAAAACATGCATTCTGTAAAGAAATGTATCGATACATATCAACATTTATCGATACAATGGTTCATAGTATTGATACAATGGTTCATAGCATCGATACAATGATCATTTATTGATACAATGTTCATTGTATCGATACATTCAATGTTTTTAGACCAAATATATTGACACATTCTGCAATGTATCGATATATCTAGGCCATTTTCCATGGTCTAGGTATTTTAGACTCATTCACCATTGATCCAAAACTAGATTTTAACTCATTTCTTTGCATCAAGAAAGATCAAAACCCATGTCAAAATATGACTTTGGACTTTTGAATTAATCAAAACATTTTTTGAAGTCTAAATTAGATAGAGGGGTCAATGTCACATGATCACCCGACTCTTCCCTAGTTTATTGACCAATATCACCATCGGCCACCCTATCTAGTGGAAAACCATTTCAGCATTTAAACTAGCCACCCTATGTCCATCACATTGGCTGCAAGTTGCTCCCTACAGCCACTCTATAGCCACCATGCTGACATCACTTTGTCCCTCTTGAGAAATGGCCAAAAGAATTTCCAATTTGGCTCCAAAATGCTAGTATAAATAGACCACTTATATCTCAACTAAAAACAATTAGATTCTAGCTTATTTTCAGCTTCCAAAACACATTCCTACACTAGGAAAACCAAATCTCGTAGCTCTTCACTCAGCACCTAAAAACAGCCCCAAAGCACTCACTCTCAACCTCTACACATTCTAAAAGTCACCCTCATCCATACCAGAACCAAAACCTTATTGTTTCTCTCTTTTTCTTGCTTGTTAATAATAAGGAAAAGAGGGAAATTCAAGTCATCTCTACTGGTCCAACTATTTGGCCAAAAATTAAAGTTTGTTGGTATAACTTTGTACTTTATCACTTGCATTTTTTGTTTTTCAGTGTCTTCATCATTTTAGTGAGCTTTCCATGCTTCCATCACCCTCTTAGGATTATCATGCATTATTGTGGCCTTTGGTTGTGGTAGTTTAAGATTTGGATGCCTTAATGCCCCTTTGATGTGCAAAATGCC